>UELV01176013.1:0-27717 GCA_900490015.1 Megastigmus stigmatizans | reverse complement strand
ACAAATTGCCTCAAGCCATTGTCCTTTGACAAAAGTATAATTATTACCTATATATTTAGCCTCATAATTGAAGAGTTGGAATGCGACTTGAAACATTCACTGCAGAAAATACAATTTTTATTTTCAGATCGAACTTTGTTTGATATCTCTATGTAATCAATTTAAGAATTCATTTTAAGGGTTTTATAACTTTATCCGAATATTCGTGTCAAGACCCGACTGATACACAAGCACATAAAATCTTTGCCATAGCGACAGACAGACTGAGCATCCCATTGTTGGAATATTCACTTTCTATGTATCTTTTAAAGGAAAAAAGGTCTCTCTTGAAATTAGATAATTTTTGCCTTGCGATCCGACTTTAGAAAACGGGGGCAATTTGAAATCCAGTGTAACGATTTCCTTCTGCAGCGGTCTAAAAATGCGCGGTTTCTCATATCTCTTCACTAGAATACGAGCAATTCACCCAAGAAAATATCTTTGTAATGAAACTCTTTAAAACCGCGAATTGTTAAGTTTTTATTTCTCGACTCGCGAGCGGTCCTGTATATACAGCACATATAGCGTAAACATTTGCAGAGAGAAAAGGCCACTCGCGAAAAGAATACTTACTTCCTCTTTTTTTTTTTAACGACATCGCATTAAAGACACTTACTGATTTCCCTGCAGATGTCGGGCCGTGCTCCCGGGCTATATATGCAAAAAGCCATTTTGTTTTTATGGACGCGCCCCCGCTATTTCCAAGTCGCTGCGCTGTATTCGTTTGAGAGAGAGAGAGAGAGAGAGAGAGAGAGAGAGAGAGAGAGAGAGAGAGAGACAGAGAGAGGGGAGAGAAAACTCGCGAACCCGGACCGATCTCTTATTTTATTAATGAAGCTCGTACCCGACTATACCAACCGTGTGCAGCCACCCCTGCGATCCCAATTTAAAGTACAAACGCTTCACACAAATTTCTTTTTCATTAAGCGCCCCGCCGTGCGAGGTCTTTCCAACAAATTGCGCTCGTCCGCGGTGCCAAACTGCCAATGGCAGACTCCTCCGCTGGCAAATTTATAACCTGGGAGGGGGGAATCTCTAGAAAACTCCTCGTGTACATATCGCCAAGGCGTTCGATGCGATACATTTTTTTTTAAATATCCTTCGCAAATACCCGACGTATCATTTCTCATAGGTTTTTCCGCGATACTAAACGTCTTTTAGCGTTTTTTACACATTTTTTGCCGCGAACCGTCAGATCAATATTACACCTTTCAAAGACTCGCAAAAGGCATGCATGTATTTCAATCTCGAGTCGTGCAGCCGCAGCGCCAGAGTTAAGATCTATTTAACCATATACCGCCGCACCGCGACGCATAAAGACTCGAAAACGAGCATGTCTTAAACCAGCCGCAAGTATCATTTAAGCGATCGTCTTTCGTTATTCATTTCGGGCGAGCATTCGACGACTCGTACGCAAATAGCACTTACCTCGAAAAAACTTTCGCAGCTGTTATACATACCTACCGAAGGAAATTGCAACCCGTGTATACGCCAGTATAGGTGTAATTTGTCGCCCACGTGACAATGCTCGCGTCGTCGTTGCGAAGGCGAACAAAACAAAAAGAGAATCGAGCCCAACAAAGAGGAACACCGTAATCGTTCCCGCTCCACCCACAATTATAATATTCCTTTAACTTCTGGACACGCGAGTGTTTGCAGCGCTATATCGACATAATATCCCACTAGCCGTCGGATAGCCAACACATATAACACACCAATTTATACCCTCTATATCCGCCATTCTTACAAACACACGCACACACCCACACTCGTACACACGTATGATATTCCTATCGGTCGCCTACAGACTTTTTATTCGATTTCGCTTCTATATCGCACGAGTTCTCACACCCATCGTGGATATAGACACATTATGAAAACGGTAATAGCTCGGTGTAATGCTCAACGTTAACTATACGATTATAGTCGTACGCGATCTCGCTTATATAGACAGGTAATTGCAATGCTGCACTTATATACATATAGCCAGCATAAAGATTTCGCAACTGATACAATATTCTAGCAAAAATTAGGATTTATGCCGGTTAGGCCCTGTGCTCGCGCGCAATTGCAATTACGATCTGTGTATAGGTACACAGCGCTGGTGGTGAAAAAATGTTTATCCGCAATCTTGCGGTCGGCTCGCTAACCCTTTTTTCCCTCCCATATTCTATATAGAGTGTAATACACAACAGTCATCGAAACCTATCACAATCCGTTCATTCGCCACCGATAACTTACATTGTTTTCCGCAAAAAGCACGTCCAGATTACTTTTAACGATTCCTCGATATAGTCGCTTTCAACTCTCTCTCTCTCTCTCTTGCACGAAAAAAAAAAAAGGAAAAGGGCGTTCCTCGCGTATCAATCGAAAGCGAAAAGACTACACGTCGGCGTAGGCGGCGGTGGTGGAGTGTGTAAGTAGCCGCGGCGCGTCGGTGTCTCGGCGAGCGCTCAGCCGACCACAGAATTTCTGCCAGCCAGAACCACCTTGTTACGGCTCCGCTACAATTGGCCCCCGCAAGTTGAATAAGTTTCGGTCTGCCACAGGACTACAGTCGTTTGACACGCAGAGCCCGTGCAAGAACTCCTGCTGCTGCTGCTGCGTTCGCGGCACGAACGCCAAACCGAGACACTACTATATATGTACTCGAATAAACGATGCGGTCACTGTGTGTGTGTGTGTGTGTGTGTGTCTGTTCCGTCGCTATACAGAGTGTCTCCGTTTTTCCGCGCAACGCCTGCAGCGGCCAATTGAAAAGCATCGGCCGAAGCAATAGCTATATATACTGTGTATAACGGGGCGCGAGCGAAAGGTGCGTTTAAAGAGGCCGCGCTCTTAGGCGAAAACGAGCGCGGACGAGCAGCTCGCGCGCGATATTATTCCCTCGTAAAAGTGTCTTCCTCTCTCTCTTTCTCTCCCTCTGTATACTCGCACCCATAGCGAACTGCACTATGTACAAGCGAGCAGCCCGTGTTTCGCGCGCGCGAAAAGTCATTCCGACGAGCGTCGACGGCCTAGCGCGGCAGCGGCAACGGTGGCGGCGGCGGCGGCGGCGGCGGCCAGGAATTAATCTCTTTCTTTGAAGTTCGGCCCGGCTTTAAGGTATTCGCTTTATCGAGCGTGTATCCGCTTCTGCGAAAGTAATTACGAGTGAATTACGAGAAAGCCGTGCGCGCTCCGCGTCGAAAGGCCTCTTGGTGGGGAGAGATGAGAGAGAGAGAGAGAGAGAGAGGGGAAAGAAAGGGCCGCGTTAGCAGCATGATAATGTAACGACCCTAATGTCTGCTGGACGATTATCAGCTTAATAAGCGAGAGAGACGATGCATAAGCCAGGAGGAAGAAGAGGAGGAGTAACGATCATGGCCGATACACATTTCGCTTCTCCGCCGTTGCTGCTGCTGCTGCTGCTGCTGCTGCTTCACTTTTCTGACCTCCGGCTTTCCGCGTAAACTCCACGAGGAAAACGGTTCTCTCGCACAGCTAAGGAGGAGTAGACGCGGAGGAGGGAAGAGAGCAAAAAAATGCTTATCGCGCTCGTAGCTTACGTAACCGCTCCTTTTTTTTTACGCCCGAATAAATAACCCGTTAAAAATTATTATCGCACCGTTGCCTCATCGTTTGCCTGGGCATGCGGTATTACCTAAAATCGTGGCGCATATATATATATATATAATAGAGACACGAGGGATCCTTAAGCGGTGAAAAGTATAAGGATTTTGTTACGGCGATAAATCGGTTAATTGAATCGGTCGTGTCTCTCCTACGAGCCGGTCGATTTGTCGTTCTCGCGGGAAAAGCAGTAAATTCCTACGGCAAAATAAAACAATAATTCCTCATTCTCTGGCGACGCGACCTGCCGAGAGAGAGAGAGAGAGAGAGAGAGTTGTTGAATCGAATCTGGGATCTTTCTACGCGGCGACGATTAAATGCACTGCGCACCGCCCACGCGATTCGGCTTCCCGACTAGATTAGATGCGATTTGACACAGTTACCGCGATGACTAACACTTTTTTTACGAGCTTCGGCCTGTCTTTTTTTTTCGATACCGAATCGATGAACTGATATTACTATCGCTTTTTCACATTGCGCAACGTTCGTTTAAAGTATATAAACTCGCGGAGTAATAAAATTAGGTATTTATTAATAAGTCTGAGTAAAGTGTTAGAGATTAGGTAGAAACGAGCCTTTTCATTACGCGGACATTTTTAAAGATCGGCTTTATTTGTACGAATTGTACAACGACGTAAATTTTAATAATTTTCGTACGACGATAAGAACGACCGATCGAGCGGTGCTCTGCACAGCCATGCGCAAAATAATAATCGCGCGATGTCATTTTTCACAAGGTTTTTGGCCTCTTAAACCGCGTGTAAAACTTATCACTGCGGGACATATTTATCTCGCTATAAAAGCGGCATTTACATCGTATTACCCGCAGTCTTTACCTACCCGATACAGCTTGTAAATGGTCAATTTTAATGAAATTATAGTCACTCCAATCAAGATACGCGTTTTATTTTAATTTTAATACGCTCATATTCATTTGTATATATATACACCGGTTGAACTCGGTTAAAACACATATATAAGTCGTTTATTAAAGTAAATGAGCGCAATCCGCGTGCGGTATCCGAGTGTTTACCCAGGTACGTTTTACTTATCAGCTTGACGATGATTTACACATTCGCCGTGTTTAATCTCCTTCTCTTACACCGTTAATAAATTTCCCTTTACCTTAAAACATATACAAATATAAAACATGCGCTTTATGCGATTATTTTTCCTCAAACGTGGAATAATGTATAGCGAATATACAGTTCGTGCGCAAATGAAAGGCTCTCGAGTTGTGCATGTGCATGTCGCAAAATGGCAATTTTGCACAGACACATAGAGCTCGAGTATGAGATCTGATATTTAACACGCTGATCGCATAAATTATTTCTCAAGTGATATTACCGATTTCAGTAACCCGTATTTACCACATGCCAAGTGCGCGACTATAGGCAATATTTCTTTGCGCTGAAAAATATAGAGCACTTCGATGTTAATGAAAAGCTTGGTGGAATACACTGTAATGGTGCGTCATTTTGTACCGAGTCATTTGTTGAAAATACCATTTTAAATATTTAATTATAATGTCGAAATTGATACTGTTCGGTTTAAGTACCTTGCAGAAAATGAAATATTGTGATAAGAATTGTTCATTTACGATGAATATACAAGTACATTTGACGTGTTGAATGGCTACTTTGAATATTTTTTTTTCTTCCAATATACTTTTTGCTGTGATCAGTCGATACATCGTTATATCATTGCTATTCACTTGTCAAACGTGTAAAAAGATTATTTCATTTTGACGCATATCTAAAACTCTCCTCACTTATAGATAATGAATATTTTCCAACACCGAGTAATATATTGATTGCAAAAAAAGTGAAAAATGAGTTATCGATTAGTCGCTAGCGCTTATTTATTCACATAAATAATGCCAACGCGTTAAAGCATAACAGAAAATGAAAAATTAATATTTCATGTAAAGGTTATCGCTAAATTAATAGTTACGCATTGAAAAATAAATGAAAGATTTAATTTAGCTTCCTTGCTATTTATTAAAAACGATTGATTTTATTTTTAAAACATTGCTACAACGCACTAATGCTATACTGTTGGTGTAACTTCGGATAATAAATCCCTTTCGCAATTATAGAACACTACTACAATTCGACACTAACCGCACGAAAAAAAAAAATCATCCTATACCAGTACGATATTTTTCGATGATTTTTATGCCGATCAAAAACGCACCCAATATTTTCCAACGTTCAAAACTACAAAAAATTCGCATATCAACATCGGCCACAAATCCACAAATAATTAAAACAATAGCCGAGAAAGAAAAAACCCATCCATCACTAAATGTGGCATCGTTTGTTTTGTGCACAGTGGCGGGGAGTTTTCCGCGACGGATCGGCCACCCGTACCAGAACAGGACGCCGCCCAAGCGAAAGAAGCCACGCACGAGCTTCACGCGGATACAGATCGCCGAGTTGGAGAAGCGCTTCCACAAGCAGAAGTACCTCGCCTCGGCCGAACGAGCAGCACTGGCAAAGTCCCTGAAAATGACCGACGCCCAGGTCAAAACGTGGTTCCAGAATCGACGCACTAAGTGGAGGTACGTATCCATATACCCCAGTCAAACTGCGTTTAAAATCCGAAAGAGCAATTTTCGAGGCTGCGCGCAGCTTCGGTCTTTCGCGTGCGCTACAATAAAAAAGAAAAAAACCTTTTTTAACAGCTCTCCGTAGCAGCAGCCGAGCGCTTCAGTCCGAAACATTTTCGTCGGAAATTTTTAGCCTAAAGTCTGTGTAACGATTGTGAAAACTGTACTGGCTCCGCAGTGTTTTTTCGTTATTATTTTATAATATCGACGGATGGATAATCGAAAAAGTGGGTATTTCTATAGAAATTGCAAATTTTTCGATTTGCTTAATGCGATAGGCTCTGAGAGTATTGAATCTAAATCATACGTTTGTATACATTTTTTTTTCTTTGAAACGATTAGCTTTGCTACGCTGCTATTATTTAGTCTAGATTTAAAAGATAATAAATTATCTACGAAGCAGAATCTGTCAATTATTTAATGTAAAATTAACCCCATGTATCGCGAGTAAATTATTTCTCTTGTTGTTAACATTATATTTCCGAGTAACTGATTAATACGCATACTTAAGGTTTGTCAGTCAGCCAAGTAAACGCTTTTTACTTTATTTAAAGCTAGGTTTTACGAGTTCATAAACATTGCTGTTGTTCAATTTGACCGAGTTTAAGTGATTTCATTCTGTTGCGTCATGTTGTTACTGCTTCCACAATTAAAGTAAATCTGGTGTATATTTACTTTTAATCAATTTTAGATTACACTTTAAACGAACGAGAAAAGAGATATTGGATTGATGTTTAAAAAAAAAATAGGATTTTAGCTGAAAAATTACACGAAGGGAGAATGAAGTCATGCGCTAACGGAAATCAATAAATAACAGAACCTGGTTACGAGACGAAAAAAATAATGGAAAATTAAATTTAATTTTACAAAGTGTTAACAAATACTTAAACGTAATTTCCTAAACATCGCGCACGCGTATTTTATTTTTTGCTATTTTGTAAAGAGACGATTTAACAGTCGGTAGACGATATAATTTGATCGTAATTCGTTCTTAAAAGATTACACTTCTATTTAGGTCATTTTTTTTGCATCATTAGACAGTAATAATCTGAACAGAAAATGAAAGTAAAAGGCAACTAAAGACTACAGTCAATTGCACAGTTGAAATATGTACCAAAAGCAGCCGAGTATTTGAAAAATAAGGAAATCTTGAAATTTCTAGTTTTTTAAATCATGAATTTTTCAATGCTCAACTTTTATTAAAATGCAAGTCTTTTTAGAGCGATTATGAACCAGAAGTAAGATTTCGATGGTGGCCGATCTAACACGATAGAACAGAATATTTAAAACATAGTTTTTTTTATACTTTGATTAAACAAAATTGTTATTTGTAAAGATACAAGTTCAGCTACTTAAAATTCCAAATGATTGAAATATTATTCCTCTAAAATATTCGAGAGAACTTAAAATCTATTCTCCTAATCTTTAGTATAGAATCTATTCCGGTGACTCATTCACATTGTCATTTACTTTTCGTTAGTCAAAGATACACCAAGTCGTCCGCGCACTACTATCAATAACATAAAATATTTAGACGCAACAAATCCTTACATCGAAATCCATAACTAAAGCACCGATACACGTATCGATCGTCTTTCGAAATCTGTTACACAAAGGCAAAGCTACACCACAAAACGATAAATGAAAAAAAGAAAAAAAACGAGTCGATAGTCTAGAAGTTCATTCGCTAGTTAAAACAGTCGATTGAACGTCGAGATTTTTCACGCAGGAGGAATGTTAATAGCGTTGGTCTCGCGCACACGAGTCTTGGAAACCTTGCCTCGGTCTTCTCGCGTTATCTGCACCGAGCTCCAAGCGAGCCGCCGCAGACGTATTGGGAGCCGAAAATACTCGCTCGGTTGGTCGAGGCTCTTCGGCCGGTGTACGATAAGAGGCTCTCGCGCGCGCAGGACGACGAAAACACGTCATTTAGATTAAAGAGAGTCCAAGACACTTTCGGCATTCCTCCTCGTCTCTCTCCCCCCTTTCTTTCTTTCCTTTAATACATATATGTCTGTGTGTGTGTGTGTGTGTGTGTGTGCGCGTATATATATAAGAAAAAGCCTCCCTTTTTCCCCGTCGTGCGTGCATTGTTAATTCGTGTGTAAGGGAAATTCTTGGCTCGAGCAGCAGCAGCAGCAGCTGCTTGCAGTTTAAAGTAACGAGATGACTGTAGGTACAGATGAGATAACTTGGCGGTGTCAATAATTCAGTCGGCTAACAGCTTAGCCCTGTCCCGTACATAATGTAGTCGCTCCCCGGCGTCTCTCTCTCGTTCTCTCTCTCTCTCTCTCTCTCTCTCTCTCTCTCACTCTCCGGCATCGACGGGCGCGAGCGCGAGCTTTCTCTCGCTTCTTGGCTTTTAAACTGTCAAACATTCGAATCCGGCGTTTGAATAGCTTCGATCTACATCCTCTCTGTCTCTCTCCCTCTCTCACTCTCTCTCCCTACTGTATGTGTATATATATGTACGCGAGCGAGGGAGAGAGAGAGAAAGAGAGAGAGAGGCTGGGGTATATATACAGTGAACCCCTACTTTCCGCCTTTCGCCTTCGCTCCTGAAATATTCATCGGGCCTCTGTGTACAACCACGCCCGTAAATGCTCGAACACGCTCTCTCTACAACCGCCCCTCTCTCTCTCTCTCTCTGTCTCTCTCTCTCCGCCAAGCAGCCTAAGTACCGCCACTGGCTGCCGCTGCTTCGACAGACGCGCCAGACGCGGGGGGATGAAATATAGAACGGCAGGCAGATTTTGACGCGCGCACCCGCGACCCGGAGTGAGAGTGAGACGCGCGCGATTCGCCAAAAGAAATTCGGTTTGCTGCGGAATATCGAGATTATTGCCGCGGCGCTCGGTTTCGGACGATATATCCGTATATCCTAGTATAGACGTGATGTATACGCGACTTCTGTCTCTATCGAACGCCAACTCACTTTGACGTCTCCGTCTCGTGCTTTGCGCCTATACATACATTTTCGTTTGGGAGCAATTTTAACGCGGTTATATACCTTGGCGGGTGATTGACAATAAGCAGAAGCGAATCGATCCTCTCGAAGGACAACTGATCTTCCCGTGAGAAACGTACCTCGAGCCGTTAAGTAAAATATATATACCGAAGCAATTTAATTGGGCGGACGATAAAAGAAAAAGAACACAAAAGAGTTGCAAAATAATACAGAAGGTGATTTCGCAACGAGCCAACATTTAGCGTTATAATAAACTCGCGACAAATTGACTTTTCCCGTGTTTTAACGACGCTTAAAGAGGATTGTATTACAGCGGTTTTATTAACTTCCAACGTGCGCACCGCAGTCCCACCGTATATATAAAAACCTCGTGGAATATAAAAGCTGATAGCGATTTCTCGCTGGGATACACACACACACGCGCGGGTTGGATTGTTAAACGATCGACATGTGTAAATTTTTCGGGAATACAGAATCTTTTAGGCCCCTGTGCGCGATAAGAGAGAAGAGTCGCCGCTTCGCCGCATATAATTAAAATCGACGAGTTATTTCGTATATATATATATATAGGCGAGTGTATCCCGCAAGTAGAAAAAGACCCGAGCTGGACAGGCCAATCGCACGGGGCACACAGGAACGCCGAAACAGCGTCATTCCATTAAGAGTTAATCTACGGTCCACGGTAATTAAACGATTTCGTTGTACCTTTGTTTATCTCCCGCGCGTATATATATATAAAACCGAAAACTTCGATTTAACTTTTTTTACGCTGCACCGTCGGCTCGCGTTATACCTATTTTAAGTAGAGTCTTGTATTGCGATATTCGACAATCGCGCGACGCTTATATAAAGCAGATGAATTTCGAGAATATATCCGCTGGTATACGATCAACGCGCGCGAGTCTATCATTAAAACACGAGCGAAAACTGGTTTGCTCGGCCAAAGTCGCGCGCGCGCGAGTGGAGAAGACCGGTGGCTATAAGGTGTCCCTTCTCTCTCCCTCTCTCTCTTCAAATTACCGCTATCTGACATTCGCAAAATCGCAGCTCATTAAGCCGGAGAAAGAGAGAGAGAGAGAGAGAGAGAGAGAGCCATGTTTGAAAAGAAAGAAAATGAAAAAAGGAACACGCGTATATACCTCGTCGATTCGGCTGTTTTGACAGGCTAGATTGTAAAATCCGTCTGGTTTTACAAGTTTGAACAGCGAGCTTTATACGAGCGGCGCGCGGCGGTCCGTCGGCACTGGAGAAGCGGCGGCAGGATATAGAGAAACAGCAGCAGCAGCAGCAGCCGTAGCGGCGACGCCTATGTAGCAATGACAGGTGGTCCTGCGCCGTTGCGAGTAATTAACGCGGTTAGCAGTTAATAATTGAGGGCGCTGTGCCGATTACATTTTCCAGCGCCCTTACCCCTTGGTATATATATATATATATACCCCTGCCCATCCCCCCAACTTCCCCATTCAGCAGTTACGACGCGCTCACACTGCTACTGCTGCTACTACCTCGGCTCGGCTCGTCGACGTGATATCGCCATCTCCTCTATTTTACTTATTATGGCCTAACGCTTAGCTGCTGTGCCGTTGCCAATCATCCGGCCGAATATATACGAACCGCTAAACCTTATCGTTTAGAACAATCGCCCGGCATTGAACTGTTTTTCGTTTTTTTCTTTTTCTCCAATACCGACATAAACTTTTTCCAAGAGTGGAAGTAAAAAAAAAAATGACATTCGACTCGCGCGGCATTGTATTGTTCCCCAAAACACTCGTGCGGCGCAGTTAATGTCCAATAAATAAATAATAAACGAGAGAATCGTTCTTATTTCGCGTAGGAGAGACAATGCGACCGTGGGGGAGAGCATTTTATCCCCTAATGAACTTAGCGCTAGAAAACAGACTCTCTCTCTCTCTCTCTCTCTCTCTGCTCCTTTCTCGCGCGGCTGCAACTCGTTTACTCACAGCCTGAAGAGAAGGATATATAGAGCTGCCCGAGCGACGAATCAGATTAACTTTATTACGTTTGTCTTCTGTTTTCCGCCCCAACAACGCCAGTCAGTTCTATCTTGCGAGCAGCCTTCTTTCCTTCCTCTCTCTCTCTCTCTCTCTCTTACTCTCTCCGTCGCTCTCTTTTCCCAGCTTATTTGCTCTGTCTGTTTTTCGACTTGCCTCGTCGGCTCTCTCTCTCTCTCTCTCTCTCTCTTCTCTCCTCTCATTCTTGCGCGCAACGCAGTACTTCATCACAGGAGCTCTTGCTTTTTTCAATTTGATGTGCTCACTTCCCGTTTCTTGTATATACGAGGTGTCTACCGAATAACAGCCACGCCATCTCGCACCCGTGTTCTTCATCTTTCTCTTTTTTGTCAGGATATCATCTGAAAATATTTTTGCTCCACAGTTATTGCATCGCAATGTTGATGAAAAATGTTAATTAAATTCTTTTTAATCCAATTGAACGAGCATATATAAGAATGAGTCTACACCTCGAGCTCTATGTTTAAACAACAAATGTGCGAATTAAAAAGCGATCTTGAATCTTGTGAATATACAAAAATCAACTTTATATGAAAAAAAAAAAAAGTATGAAATTACTCAACGTTTGTTGTACATTCTACTTCCAGACGTCAAACTGCAGAAGAAAGGGAAGCAGAAAGGCAGGCGGCAAATCGTTTAATGCTGTCGTTGCAAGCAGAGGCTCTTGGCAAAGTTGGATATCCGTCGCAAGTGGCGAATCATGCTTCTGGGGCTGCAGTTCCTAATCTCGATAACCAACAAGCACCTCCATCCTTCTCGCATTCTGTGAACGAATGGACATCTCGGACATACGGACCATCTCAGCCTCTCGCGGATCCCATCTGCTAGACCTGATTACCGTTTGATAACTCCATCCAAATATCAGTGTAACTGAACAAAGCACAATTTCAGAAGAACGTTTTTGTTTGCTAATTTATTTATTTCGTTTATATAACACAGAACATACTTGTCTGTTAATTGGTCAATCCAAGATCGAACAATGTCCACTAAATTCACCAATAATAGAGCGAAAATTATGTGCAATGAAGAAAAAAAAACACTAAATGCGATAATACTTAATTAAAAGCAATTGTAAATAGGTTTCATGTCGTTGGAAGAAAAAAAAAAACATTCCAAGACTTAAAAGGATAAATTAAGTATTTCAAGTGGCTTTTGAGACACCTAAGAAATAAAAATTCAGTAAAACATATCTTGTAAATATTGAAAAGCGATGGCAAAGATTTTGTGTAAAATTTGCTGCTAAAATTGTGTGATTGTACGTCATGTCTTGACAAGACTTGTAAATAATAATCGAAAAAATGCTAGTTTATAAACATAGCATTACCAAAAGTACTACCACATTATCGGTATGTTATTATCAAGAGAAAACAATGAAGCTTGAATTCTATCCTAAGAATAATTGTACTTAAATCTAACAAGCTATGTGATGTTATATACTTATCTTAATGTTGTACATATAGAATTTATCTAAATGCATATATAAATACAAAATATAATGTCATGTTCATTTTCATTTTCACAAATTAAATTTTTTTTGTGAAAACTTACCTCTCACTTACATTATTTTTATTTACCTTCATTTGAGAATTACAAAATATCCTTTATTTTTTATAAACTATCATAACAATGAAATTCCACCTTTTTTATTTTACATACTTACAGAATTTTTTTAATAATAAATATTTTTAAATATTTTTCTATATATTAATATTTATTAACCCTTTGACTTAATCTCATTAAATCCTAACAATAAATTTTATCGATATGCATAACAGCCCATTTCTATTAATATTATAATTTTTTTTTTAAAGTTATCTTTATTATTTTTTTTTATTACTTAATAATATGATGTGTATAAAAATAATTTAATGTCTTATCGATCAATTTTTATATGCTTAACCATTACTTATACAAAACAAGGTGCAGGTGTAACATAACTTTCTGATATTAACAATTACCCACCAAAAATGTTGTAATAAACAATCGTTCAAAAATAATTTAATTCAAAAACTTACCAAGTACTCTTGAACATTTGTAATAGCATCTTCTTCGTGATTTAATACGACATCTTACCTGGCAACTTACTCTACGATCACATTAAATCCTAAAACATATAAGTAATTTGACTTTTTTATGTAACATAAAAAGGCAAATTATATTAAAAAAATGATTAAATTATTCTAATCTTTTGAAAAATCCTTCAAGAAAACTAATTTTTACTGTTCATACTTTTTTTACATTTTTTAACGTCGCTTTATTTACATTCAGACTCGGTGCTAATAGAGCGACGGAGACTTATCAACGGTGTGTTTGTAAATAAAAGCACATGTAATATGTTACAGAGGTGCTTTTGTCAATTGACCGAACCACCGTAGGCCTCACTTTTTATATTTTATGGCAAACAACGATACCTTTAAAAAAATTTCTTCAATTCGAAGAAAACTTGCTCCGATAAAATTTAAAACTAACGGAATTCGAACAAAGATGCAGTCGATTCCCGGAAACGACCATCAGTGGCCATTTTACCATTAACGTGCTATGTTTGCTTATTATATGCAGGTTCTGATTCAATTAAATACAAAAATTCTCAGATATACTTTATGAACGCTTAAATACTATCGTTTCACTTAAAACTATACACAAAATAATTAATTTCACCGCTAATTTATGTGTATATTGAAATTCAACTGTAACATAAAAATAGTTTAACCCGTCTCACATTCTTGAGGTAATCGATGAACTGATAAGTTGCTTTTTGGATCAAATTTCAATAAACTTTTACCTATACGAAATAATGAGGGCACATGCCCCGGTTACTGTCCCCATAAAGCAGACGACCTCTAAATTTTGTTAAATTACACTAACTTTTCTTCAATTTTTAGTACTTTTATGTAGATATTTTAGTTAATTCTAATGTATTTTTTTTTAAATAGTTTTCTATATGTCTTTTGACTCAGTTGATAAAAACAAATTTCATGCTTCCTAATTCCCATAAGATCCTAATACTTCATTTACTGTGTGCTGATCACTGTTTCCTATGTAAAAGGATAGGGCACAGTAACCAGTCAAAGCACAGTCATCAAGGCATCTACCTTACACTGCTACAACGTTACAAAAAATCTAGCTAGAAAATGATTTAACTCAACAAAAATACAAAGAGCCAACGTGAATAACATTGATCGTGATTCGAATGACAGTTGATAACGATCAATCAGCGCGGGGATCGAATCATCATCCACCAATTGGACGACTTATTGTGTCTCCGTCTGTTTTTAATTTAAATTTATTTAGTTCTATTCTATACATAAAAGTTATGTACTTAAGTGATTATTTTATATATTATTTAGGTATTATACTTACTTATGGCTACAAAAAAGCGTAGAAATTCGATAACTGTGATTTGTAAATACCTAAAAACTATATTAATTTTTTTTAAGTTTATGTTCATAATATTATTCTTTTAGATTAACTAATAAATATATATCTATTAATTAAAAAATACTTACCTATTAGTAAAAAATTATTTTTTATTTATTTTTTAATTTTTCAGCAATCGAATAATTTCTCATCCTTAAAATTATTATTTACTAAATAAAATATATGTAAAATATCAACATTTTATCTGTACTCATTTGATTCAAATAAAACTAAATATATTATTCAGTTCCGTTTCTAAATTGTTGCAAAACCATTATACGACGTTATTAGTTAAATGTAGGTATTACACTTATCATATAGCTACATACAAAACTATTAGGTCGAAACTGAAACAGTCGAGTAAAGAAAATTTCATCACCTACGCGATTCCCCGAACGCGTTAAACTACAAGGGAAACGTATAAGGTGTGGCGGTTAATGGACTTAAAAGTATAAAATAGTTTACCGGGTAACATCGAACAGCGCGCGCAAGAATAATGAAAACACTTTTAGCTCAGGACGAAATATATCCAGTTCCACCTCTTTTATCTGAATCTCCAATACTTTTATTACCTAATACTGACTTTTTTTTCCGTTCGCCATACACGAAATTGCAACCAGTAACGTGCACACAAGTGCAAAATATCAGTTGGAGCGGGCTGCACAGCAGGTAAGTCGCAAAGAGACAGAGAGAGAGAGAGAAGAGAGAGAGAGAGAAGAAGCAAAATAAAAGAAAGAAGAAGAGGAGAGTTAAAAGGGGCAACATGTTGAGACGGCTCTCTTTTCGGCGTCGTCCCCCCGATTGGGCAGCTCTTAATCGTTTCATTCTGTGCCGTATACAGTGAGAGAAACTAAAGTCGGGGCCGCCGCTCGGAGTCCTCGGGGACCTCGTGCGCAATCGGAAGGTTAAAAAGAAAAGGGAAGAAGGAAGAATCAGCGATGTCGAGTGCCGGATGTGGCCGGCTCTTTACTGCCGATAATTGTAGAGGCAAGACGGCACCGACGTTTATACGTGTCACTGTGTGCGTGTGTGTGTCGAGCGCCTCTTGTATCCTCGCTTCTTCTCTATATACCTCTCTTTCTATATATATAGTATATAGAGTTGGACGGGCCAATTATTTGAGGACAAATTTAGCGGATCTTGGGATTGTCGCCGCTGCGCTTCTGTGGACTTGTCGCCCGCTTGCAGCATCGACGACTTGTGGCTCTGACAAATTTTTACGACATGGTACCCTTTTCAACGAGCTTCATCGAAAAACCTAAGGTTTAACTTTGCCGTTGTCAAAGTAAATTTTATAATTGTGGACAAAAATGAGGCTGTACATTGTTTTCGTTCTAATAATTCATTGTAACAATTGCTTATTAATTATTACTGTACCCTGTAAAACTTTATTTAATAAAAACTATTATTTTTAATAAATGCATGCAAAATGAATTAATTTTAAAACCCTGTAAAATATTGAATTATTAAATGAGCAAAATGTACTATCGACAAATTATTTGCTTTTTAAAGTCATTTAATATGCTAAATAGCGTCAATCTTAAATTGTCACGCTTTAATGGAATTTATTTAAATATCATTATAATAAAGACTTAGAATATGATCTATTTTACTAAATTTTACTTAATATTAGACATTCTTATTCAAAGTAAAATTCTCGCACTCATATTTTCAACGGACCAATCATAAATCAATTAAACATACAATCTATATCTTTTCAATTTAAATCGCAACGACTCCCACGCTTTTCTCTAAATACGCAACCAAAAAAAGAGAAGAAAAAAAATCACCCCCACAGCAATGAATCTAAATATCATTTATACACTAACGCAGCAAAGACAAGATAATGATTATCATCGAGGCACCTCAAAAACCGGATCATATACATTTATACACTCGCGCACTTGCACCTCAATATACAAGATAAAATAATGGTCAGCGCGCGGCGCTTATAAACGCATGCAAATAAAATCGCGAGGCTGACGTTAATTCCGGGGCTCGGGGCGCGAGAGCGTAAAATACATCGCTATGCTCTTTTTGTAATCAGATTGCCTCCACTCTCTCTCTCTCTCTCTCTCTCTCTCTCTCTCTCTCTATCTCCATACACACGCTAAAAATTATAATTAATCTCCGGCGCGTATATCAGGTAGCCCGATGTATATCAAATTAAAAACTAATCCGACGCGCGCCCGAGCGCGAGTATACAGAACAATGATTCTACTTTAGGGGCGTACCAAAAACGAGAAATCTGTGGCCGAGCGTATACAACATAATACCTATACACAGACACACAGCAGACATATACACACATTACACGCGGCGGAGGTATAGCTTTAGAAAATCATGAGGGAAGCTGCTGGCCAGTGTGCAGTACACCAGCGGCTGGTGAGATATTTACGCGGCAGGGCGAATTTACTGTGATTGCGCGAGAGACCGAGGCGCGCACCTATATATATATATATATATATATATTCGCTGGGTTTTTCGCGCGCGAGCCTATTTTTCCCTACAGACGACCGAGAAATGTCATTAATTCGAGTCATCAGTATATACCGTGTGTGTGTGTGTGTGTGTGTGTGTTTACCTGTCCGATGATTAAGTGATGAAACGAGCGCAGCAGCAGCAGTGGAATTTCGGAGCCGAATGAAACTTGTAAAGTTAAAATTAGCGGCACCACCGGCGACACATGTCTGCAGGCCTGGGCGTATCAATTTTTCATCGCTTAATGTTTAACGAGGGACAGTCATCGGAATTCTATATGGTGCTGATCATCGTTTCCGCACTTGCTGCCGCGACGCGCTTATATACTTTAACGATTTTATTTCGACTCGAGGTGATGATTTTCGTTGATCGTGCGGAAATTTCGTCGGTTATAGCAAGTTTGTTATTCTGGGACTGTATAGTTGGGACCGAAAGGGATTTTTCACTCGAGATGCTAGTTTCTAATCATCTTCGTGAAAAGAATTAATACACGTTCATCGAATATTGTCAAAAAATTTATAATTTAATTACAATTTAGAATATATTTTCAACTTTTAGAAGAATTGGGCTATACAAGTTATTGGCAGTATTTAATGAAAGATAACTTCTCATTTATTCTTAAAAATGTATAATATGTAGATCGAATTTTATGAATAAAAAAAAAATACATGATAAGTTGTCAAAATTAGGCTGAATTTGTTGAATTTGCCAATTATTATGCAAATCTGCCAAATTCTGCCCAACTTTATCAAATACTTCTAAATTGTCAAACACTGTCACAACATAGTAAATGTTTTCATTTAGGGTATACCGACTTAGTATTTAATAGAATTTGACAAAATTACCCATAATTTGGCAGATTTTGTCAGAATCATCAACTTCACTACAATAACTATACAATTTGCTGCTCTCATTAATATTAAACGAAATTTCATAACAACAAGTTCGACACTGTTCAACTGATCAAAAAAACAGGTACTCGGTCAGAAACCCAGTTCCTTGTCCGTACACGTGTTCTGAAAAGCCCAGGAAAACAGAGAGGGTGTTTAGTCGTCCAGAGTTCGTCGAAAGAGTCGCGGGGCAGTAAATGGTTATAACTGGGCAACTGTAAATATACCCATCAAGCTCAGTGTTTTGTTCTTTCAACGCAATTCGGCTACGGGGAAATAGGCGAAGAAAGGGAGAGAGACACACACACACACACGATCGTTATACACGAAGGGGGGGGGGGAGGAAGTTTGGTGTTAAGGTTAATATTCGTTTGCGGTGAGAGGAGTAGAGCATCGGAGTTGGAGCGCGCAGAAGAAGGAAGTAGAAAGAAGAAGAAGAAGAGAGGGAGAAAAAAGGCCAATTACTAGACGAGCGATTGGCCTCTCTTTTTTTCTGGTGCCGGTGTAGGATATAGGGAGCTGCTGCTGCTGCTGCCACTGCCGTTTCTCCTGCTCGATCAATTTTCATTTCCATTATGGGAGCCTCGCCGCCGCTACGTCCTTTTCTCAAAATGCGTTTCTAAGCGACCGTCCGTTAAACACTCGCTTCCTGCCCGTGAAGAGGTTCTCCTGAATGAGTGAGAGAGAGAGAGAGAGAGAGAGAGAGAGAGAGAGAGACTCGAGCCAACTCGCCGTCGCCGCCGCCGCCGACGAGTTCTATTTCCGATAGTTTGCGGTCAGACAAACGTCTACGTCGTCGTCGCGCGCGACAAAAGAGTGGACAACTCGCCGACACTGTCCCTCACCCTTCTCTTCCCCACCTCCCCCCCCCCTCTCTCTCTCTCTCTCTCTCTCTGTCTTTCTCTCCTCTACACACATTTTATTAATTTCAGTAGATATATACGAGGCTCGAAAGTCAGCCGAAAAGCTCGTGCGCAGGGCGAGAGAAAAGGAGTTGACACGTGTCAAAGCCGGTGACGTTTGTCTCGCGCACAAATTCTTTTCTGCGGTAGTGCAGGTAAATGACGCGCGACAGACGCGAGAGAGAACTGATGCGTACGACGATTCAAAGGAGAGAAAGAGAAAGAGAGAGAGAGAGAGAGAAAGCGACATGCCCTCCTGATGCGTAGGTACACACTAACTGTTCTTCCGTCGCCCATTTACGATGATTGCCTGATTTATGCATTCGCGGAGCCACGCGCAAGAGGGAGGAAATATGGAAGCGAATCGGGAGATAAGGAGGCGAGCTAGCCTGATCATTTATGCGGAGCGAGGAGAATAAATTGCGCGCGACGCATAGTGACTTTTTGTATGACTGCCATGGCCTAGACGATATTGCCGTTTGCGGCCTCGGATGATGGGTAGAGAAATAGTATATAGGTTGGGTATGGGATTTTGCATATGTCGATCGGTGGAAATACTATATACCGGAATATTCAGTCGACTATATACTTTTGATAAATAATATTATAAATTAAATCACGCGATTCAAAGAGAAAAAAAAAGAATGATACCCTACATCGTTGGCCATAACGTAGCACCGATGCCCACTATTTCCCAGCCTCTATAACATTCCGCAGACAAGGCGATCAAAAGAACGCGAGAATAAACAGTCGCTCATTGTATATACTCTCGAATCGAGAGCTCACACATATATATATACCGAATACAAAGCAGCAGCAGTAGCACTTCCCCTTACATGCGCCCTTTAATCACTTAACGGTAAAGCAATCTTGGGTAGGTATGGGGTTGCATCGAAGCCCCTATATATACATATATATATATATATGTACGATATAGACAGGCTCGCGCGTCTATAGTGTCCCCCCAGGGGAAAATCCCATCGACGCGCGGTGCGACCGAAAACTGCAGTCCGCATATATAGTCAGCGCGTGTGCTTTATATATATCTAAGATCGAGTATACGCGAGAGCATTGTTTTGCTCGACTCTCCCCTTGCCTCCCTTTTGCGCATATGCCGAACAATTGGATTACAGCCGCCGATAAATTCCGCTCTCTAGCTCTTGCGATTATGTACCTATATTTTGTGAAAATCCAGCGGATTCGGTCACTTTTTCCAGCGCATCTTTATACAGTCCGTTAGGTTTGTACCACGCGTGAAATTTTTATTAACGATTTTTCGTCTATAGAATCGAGGAACAAGGATATAGTCGACAGAGAGACAGAGGCGCAGGAGAACGACGATTGGCCGTCGTAGCGCGACTCAGACGTAATACACTAATACACTTAGAAGTCGGCCGGCTGGTGCTAATCAGAAAGCAATTACTGTAGGCGGGTCAAAACGAGTTTAATCGCATCAAATATTAACGCCTGGAGTGGGAGGAGGAGAGACGCGTCGGTGCACCGTTTGCCCTCGCTCCCCCCCTTCCCTCGTACACACCATAAGGGGTGAGGAGAGTCCCACAGGAGCGAGATATACGCTATTTGCCTCTTATGCGTCTCGCATATATACATATACGTATAGGTTCGATGTGTCGTGTTCTCACACTGCAACATCCAGACAGGGCCATCGGATATAATCACGCGAAACGCTTTTGCGGAACGTGCGCCTCTCCATTCGTCTATATCCCGGTCTTTTACTCCCATGAGGATGATGTTACTGCTGCTGCTGCTGCTGCTGTAGCTAATTAATTTCTCTATATACTCGAGATGGGATCGCCTCTCGGCTTAGGTTTAAATATTGCATGGATCGCGATCTTTAGCTTTTGTACGCTTCGGTGACAGTGACAAACCAATTTGCCTTTTTTTTTTTTCGAGTGAGCGATATTGTAATAATACTATGGATTTTTTATGAACACTTGCAGGAATGTATGACAGGTTGATAAAGGGTTCGCAATAAAAGAGTATTTGACAATTTGGTTTATTTCAATAATTGCGGATAATTGTTGCTTGATTGAATCATCGAGCGAATTGTATATTTAAACTAAAAGGACTTTAACAGTTTACAAAACTTAAGATAGCAAAAGATTTTTATTTCAATTTTCTCTGGTTCTCTTTTATATCATGATACCATAAATACAACGATAAACATAACTTTATAATGATAACAAGCTGAAACAATTATAGTACAACGGACTTGAACACAAACAAAACAATCCATGCTTAGGTAAGTATATATAATATTCTGTAATCCACAATAGGAAATACTTTTATTAAGTCATAATACTGAGTTGGAAGATGTGGAAGCGACGGGGGTACAGGTTCGATCGTATTTATTAACCAGAAAAAGGTGACAAGGTATATATATAACAAGATAGCGAGAAATTATACAAATGTCGAAGAAGCCGCTCTGCTGCGATTAGAGGAGAACAGGTGAGATAATACCGCGTCGACATACGCACACACACACATACACATGCATACAAGCTGTGAAATCGACGAAAGCGACCGGCGGCGGTTGGCGGGGCATAGACATAAGTCGCCGGCATCAAGGGCATAATCCGCAGGAGGTCGACGAGTGTCTCTATTCGCCAGGGTTTCACTCCATCTTCCGCGCTGACAGAGAAAATCCCTCGGCTGCCTGCACCGTTCGATATATGTATATATATATATATATATCCCCCGCGCGCGCGCGAGCTCCGGCGCCCAAAGCAATCCGTCCTCTGATATATATCTCCGGTACATATAGTTTCTCTCTGCAGTCTATACACACACACACACACACACAGACGCACACACATTGCACCGCAGCCGTTCCTTCAATTAACCGTAGTTCGCAGCTATACGGAAAACTTAATTAAGCGCCGTGCTGCAGACTCCCGCGTTGAAAACCGACTCTCTCTCTCTCTCACTCTCGGTGCTTTCTCACGACTCGCTCGCAGCCTTGCCGAATTCCCCGTAATATAACGCGTGCAATATATATATATATATACGTATTATAAGTACGTCTGTTATTAGGCGCCGCGACTCGGTTTCTTCTTTCTTTGTTTTTTTTTTTTTGTTGCAAGGGTTGCGTTATATACTTACGGGAGAAAAAAAAGAGCGGATCATCGCCACGGCAGCGGCGGCGGCGGCGGCTAATGATTTTCAACGAAAGTCAAAGAACCAATTCCCGTGTAATATCCTTGTATACATGTATATATATATGTATGTCGAAAGTTCGGTATTGCGCGCACGCACACGCGCCGCGGCGTCTCCTTTTTCTGCTACTATATGCTATATAGCCGATAAATTTTCGAGGAGTTTCGGGGACCCCGAGTTACTACACACCAGTATATATATATACACGAATATAGGATACACACGTTTGTACCGGATGTGCTAGAGGCCCGCGGATAATTACAATGTAGGTATATATCTACGCGGGCTCCGCGTCATTCCCCGAATGCCCAGAGTCTATGCGAGAGAGAGAGAGAGAGAGAGAGACAGACGGAGAGACAGAGCGAGAAATAGAGGAGAGCAAAAAGCGAGAAATGTATATATATGTATAGGAGATGGGAGACGTATGTATGCGTGTCCGAAGAGTGAGTTTTATTGTTTCGCGGCTTCCTCAAGAGAGAGAGAGAGAGAGCGTTGCAAATGACATGTGCGTAGACGTGAAATGTGTACAGAGTGTGTGTGAGTGTGTGGATTCGACAGCTCTGTGGGATATATGGCTTAGTTGGCGAGGCTACTACTACTCGTGTCGAGCGCCGACGCCGATGAGCGTCTGTAACCACTGCTGCCGACCAAGACTGCGGCCTTGTCCTGGCGCATGAGACACTGACGAAGGACGTCCAGGAAATCGCACGGCACCCGGCACATCTGTAATACCACAATTGACCCAATTAGCTTTTCTTTATTATAAAGTGGGGCTGCAGTTCCGTCGCTTTATGTTGACATAGATCGATCGATTGAGCTGTTGGGAGATTCATCGGATATCTTTTATTTTCCAGCATTGAAAACAATAAAAAGTATCCACAAAGCGTATATTATCATTCTTAATCATCATCTCAAATGTGTTTTGGTTTGCGCTGCAGAGACAAAAAAAAACTGTCTATACGCATATACGGTCAAACACATTTCCGTGTCTCTGCGGAGCACAAGCGCAAAAAGAGCCGCATGCCAACATCGCTTATTTCATTCGCATTCCTATACACGCGAGATATGTTGAGCGAGCGTTAACGTGATCGCACACACGCGGCTCGAGAACTCCACGCTACATTAGCTGTTCCGCGTTTTCTTAAATAACAATTCTCTATCCGCAAAACTACATACATAAACGCAACGTCGAACTAACCATTACGATCCTAATCAGCCCGCGCATATATACAACTCGTTAAAATTAAAGATATCTCTCTGTCTCTCCCTATAGCCAATCAGCGATAAATTAATCCGGTAGAAAAATCCGTCGTGTAATACCTCCTCGTTCTCGCTCATCGGTCTTTGAAACATCATCATCCTCCACTTGTGCAGATTGGCGCAGCGTGTCTCTAAGCTATTCGCTCGAGTCTGACTCCCACTGATCGTCGGCTTGTTGTAGTCGAAGATACCAGCCAGCGGTGATGTTTCCGTGCGCTTACCGTTTGTCCAGCCCCGGCTGTACTGGAACGTTTGACTCCTGCCCAAGGATATCGCCGTGCACAACACGACGAGTGTTAGCCTCAGTCCCCGGAGCATATTTTACTTCGTTCGACTGCAAACACGAACAAGACAAGGATTATATTTGACATGGTGTGTGTTTGTTATAGGTGTGCGATTGAGGAGCCAACCGGTTTTTGCCGCACCGTACGATGCGCATTTTCACTGATGCTCGGAAAGAGGATTGGTTCTATTATACTTGTGTTAGCCATTAATGGATATAACGATGTTGTTTATACCGAGAATAAAGACTTCCTTATTGTCGATGGAAAAATTCGATCGGATATCGAGACTACGTATACCTACATTTATATACAATACACTTTATAGAAAATTTCCTTTCGATTCGAGACAAAGTAATCTTAAATAAGGTATGAAATTAGACATTCCTTTTTTTGAAAATAAATACTTGGCTCGACACCTTTATTCGATCCTGGCTTTATTCACTCTTTATGCTTTCCGACTGCTTACTTCAAGATAGATGTGTTTCATGCAAATACGTGAGTCATCGTTAAATGCTAAGCTATGCTATTTGATATAATTGAAAGGCTTTTAAATGTCAAGAAAAGCGATTTATCGATGCAAGGAGTACTTGTTTTCAATACACTTTGTCAAACGTATCAATCCAGCATAATATTAATCGACCATTAAACATGGACAAAAATGGTAATTTTCCTTGATTCTAGATAAGGTATTTTTAAATTTAAATAATCTAAAATATGCAGAAATTTGGAAAATAAAAGTTCTCCATAAAAAGGAAAGTATCGAAAAATAAATGTTTTCATTTTGCTTTCACGTCGTATATACAAGCCTCATTACGATCCACTACGACCCCAAACTAGCGTTATAAACTTTTGCACCTCCACTATAATGTTTTCTTTTTTAAAATACTTAATCGTCGAAAATTAGTTTTGTCCATTTCATCGAGCGCAACAAAACTGCTCCGACTCAAATTAAAAGCCGATCTCTTAGCCGTCGCTTTCTGTCTCTCTCTCTCTCTCTCTCTCTCTCTCTCTCTCTTTCTCTGCTTCCTTCTTTTTTTCCCCGCAACAAAGTGCACGCTCAGAAAACTTTTACGGATAATGACGAAATACGAGTGATTTTACAAAAGATGTCAGTAAACTCGTTTTCGACGCCCATTATCCATTCAAAGATCGATTCTCGTGAAATCTTTTAACTGCGCGCTCGGGCCCCGCAACGCCAAAGCAATGGCAGAAATTCTGTTACACACGATATATATAATGTTATGTAAAAAGTCGGTGCTGCAGGAGAGCGCGAGAGTCGAGGCATTTCGCATAAAATTGACGGTGGTGCTGTGGCCGTACACAGCCGGACGTTTTGTGTTCTCCGCGCACGCGCGCGAGAAGAAAAGAACGAGAGAGAGAGAGAAGCAAAAGCGAGCGATGCACGTCGTTAGGCGAGTCAGTAGCCGTCCATTCTCGAAATTGAAATAAATTTCTCTCAAAAAGCAGGGATATAAATAGATATATATATATATACGCGCGCGCGGACGAGAAATATACCATTTCCGCAAAGCGTTAAACCTCTTGTATACCAAGCTTCAGCGTCTCGACATTCGTGCGTAATGAGAGACCAGCCGCGCTCTGCGCTCCTCATCAACGAGTCCAACAAACTCGAACAACAACAACAACGGCATAGTCGAAGAACCGAGCGAGTCTATATAAGGGATATATATATATATATGTATATTAGTGCTCTGGCTTAGCGATGCGGCACGATTCGCAATCTGCAAGTCGATCATACCCGCGCTACTTTTTTCGCCTTGGCCGCAGGAGAACTCGATCGATATTCCGTGAGGATAAGAGGAGGAGAGAGGAAGAGGATCATCATCGGTATGTCTCGCGAGGCGATGATCGCGAGTATTAGAATGGCCACTGGAAACGTTATGCTCTATGCCGCGATATCTGTTTGCTCGCCATTATCCTACTGCGATGCTGCAAAAACGCCAATTTTTTTCGCGCTGAGGCTTGACCGATATATTGTCGAGCTTGCTTTCTGCCCGATGAGTTGTTATATGGGCGTTCCACTGTTCTACATTGTTTATTTTAACGTTCAATTTTACAAACTGTTTTCGTTTGTTCTTGTTCTTGTTTTTTTTTTTTTCGAGATTGAGATCAATCGGATTTTAATTTCTATTTCGCACAATATTGTACACCTGTGAAACAAATTAAAAATTGAGAAATCTAGATATAAAAATCTAGCTAAAGTGTGGCTCAAGTCTGGTTGAAACTGTTTCTTAAAAAAAAAAAAACTCTAATATGCCATCGAATATTCTGGAAAAGTATATATAATTAAATCAAATTCGCTGATTCGTTATTAAGTTAACCAATATATTAGCATACGCATCCTCAATAATAGGCAGAATCTCAAATCCTTTCGAGTTTCGCTCTGAGCCAAATCCAACGAGCGCAGAATTAAATCTGGCATATATAATGACCAAAGCCATACCTATATAAGCTTTATTTTGTCGAAACTCCTCCTTAAGCCATTGTATCGCTCAAATCTCGCATTTCACTCGGCCCCTATTAAATCCGAATCCAAAATGGTCTCTTTTCGCCTCTCAAATTAGCGGTAACATAACCGCGGTCGAAAGTGAATATATTCTCATTGATGGCGCACTGCACACCTTGAGCGCAACCGCGACAGTGAGAAAGAGAAAAACAGTCCTTTCAATCGTTGCACACGCAAAACAGATGCTTGCCCACAATAGAATATCAGTGTGTGTGTGTGTGCGTGTGCACGCATATAAGGATGGGTTCTTGGCTTTTATAGGCGAAACGTCTTCGGGTTGCGTCTCGGTTTGCGCGCTAATTTTAAGGGGGCCCCCATTAACGGCTTTGTATATGTACATACACACACAGAGACAGAGAGAAAGAGACAGAGGGTCTCGACGCACGTTTTCTTGGGCAGAGCGAAAAGATCGTCGCCGTTGCGCCGCCCGCTCGGTCATTAAGATAAGAGTAAGTGCTACTAAGTGTCCCGCGGATAAGGAAAGGGCGACGAGCTGCTGCTGCTTGCTGCTGCCGCCGCCGCTTCTTCTTTCTTTCCTCGCTTCGTGCAGCTTCTTCTTCTTCTTCTTCTTCTTCTTCTCTCCCTTATAACCCATCGACTCACTGACTGACTCGCGCGCCTCTCTACACTACACACTCCATTTTCCATTTCACCCGTAAATGGACATTCCTTTACTGAACCTTCTCCTCCTACCCCAAGGTTAATGAAAAGCGCGGAAAAGCTTTCAGTGTATAGTATAGTTCGACTTTTGTGTTTTTTTGTTTTCTTTTAACGCGGCGCCTTCGCCGTCTTAAATTCACTCCCTACTTTAACATAAATCCCGGCGATCGACGCGTGTTTCGCCGCTTAAATCAACTTATCGAGAAATTAAGAGGCTTCGCGAGAGAGCGGTTTTATTTACAAGTCGAATTTTAATGCGTGCGTGCCGAGCGATAAGCCACAATGTGAAAAGCGATCGTTCGTTCTCGCTAAAAAAAAAAAAGAAAATACAGCACCGAGGTGCATCGACCCTTTTTATTGTATAAAGAGCGTAACAAGCTGCTGCTGCTGCTGCTGCTGCGTCACTATGCGGATAAGTTCACTTATATATATAGGTATATATGCGCGAGTGTGCCAGAGGCCGAGTATAGCGCGCGGAAAAAGGAATTTGTCGAAAATCGCGCGGTAATTAGACTCGATTGTGCAGCTTCGTGACGCGCGCGCGCGCGCGTGCGAATGTATGTAATATAATACCAGCTGCGGGGATGTGTATCGAGGCGAACGAGCCCAGAATTGTATGCACCCCACTCATTAATGAGAGAAACGACTGCGGCGCACGAGGATCTTGTGCGCGGTACCGCCGCTATTACTATATACATATATATATATATATATATACATGGTGTGTATTTTTATTGCTTGTAATCGGCCAGTTGGCCGCCGCGCACGTGCAGTGTATATATGCACCGCCTTGGGCGGAACCACTCGCCCGAGCCCCCGTTTTTTCTCGGTAATGCGCCAATCCCTTCACCCCCCC
>UELV01176010.1:7284-20107 GCA_900490015.1 Megastigmus stigmatizans | reverse complement strand
ACTACGATTAATGCAGATAGATATTGTGAAGTGCTACAGAAACTCAGAAATGCCATTAAACGGAAACGCCCTGAAAAATTGTCAAAAAAAGTCTTGCTTTTTCATGACAACGCTCGGCCTCATTCTACCAAAAAACACAAACCTTACTTCAGAAATTCAAATGGGAAATTTTCGACCACCCACCTTACTCTCCAGACCTCGCACCAAGTGACTATTTCCTGTTCCTAAAGTTAAAAGAAAGTTTGGGTGGCCAGCACTTCGCTTCAAATGACGTAATCGAAAAAGTCGTTAAATCGTGGATCCAAAAACAGGGCGGGCCATTTTTTAAGGAAGGTTTGTTTAAGCTTGCAAACAGATACAAAAAATGTATTGAAGTCCAAGGCGACTACGTAGAAAAATAGTTTAAGAGTAAAAGAATAAAGTAAAATTATTTTTATAGCCTAAAACTAGTGTTTTATTTTTTTTTCCCAACACAGGGAAACTTACTTTTTGAATAGCCCTCGTACATTGTAACGCTAATGGATATCTATATATGTGACGACGCTAAGTGTAAATCTATATACATTATAATGCTAAGTGTATATCTATATACATTGTGGCAAGCGCGAGGCTATTCTTCGTTCCGCTTTGTGCGATGCTTCGTAGCTCCGCGCTCGGTATCCCCACTCCGCTCGGCGCTTCGCTTGAGTATGTACGTTATAGCTTCGTCGATTGCAAGCCCGCACGATGAATACGGCGGCTTGTATATACGGCTACATGCATACGGTAAGCTACATATCGATGTCCAGGACGTGCTGCCCTCGCATGATGAGCGGCCCGCACGCCAGTTATTTCCTATGTATTTCTATATGACTCTTGGCGTGTGTATATGCATGTGCACTCGCACGCACGCGAGACGCGTTGATGTCTGCGTCGCTGATATGGAGTAGGCTTCTGCTGGCTTCCCAGGAGGTGCTGCCTTCGCGTGATGAGCGGCCCGCACTCCAGTTATTTCATGTACATTTCCTAATGCATTTGCGCGCGGCTTATGGGCCGTTGTTTGCATGTGTTGGTGTAGCGGCTAATTCGCTTTGTATTCTACATTTACAATATAAATTCCTACCTTAAATATTGTTAGCGGAAGATGTGTTATGGAGAGGGAGTGTGTGTGTGTGTGTGCGTGCGTGCGTGCGTGCGTGCGTGCGTGCGTGCGTGCGTGTGTGTGTGTGTGTCTGGAAGGAATGAGCGTGCGAGTCAGCCGGCTTTGCGTTGTCGAGTAGGCAAGTAGCTTGAGAGTTATACATATCGAAGTATATGTAAGACAAGTAAAAGAATAAAAACTGTTGGCCTGTGAGAGTGATTTATCCTTTTATTACCCAAAAAATAAGATTATAACAATTCAGAAGTGGGATTGGTGCCTGTATCGCCACACTTACTCGAGATTTTGTGTTTTGTTGAGAACTGAAAGTGTATATTTTCGTATACGTATGAGAAATGATGGTGGCACTTTGTATGTAAAGTTGGTAGGGGATTTGATAGTTGTACTTGTATGGTTCGGTACAGTTCTTGGAAGGACGGCTATTTGAAGGGACTGTTATGATATAACGGAAATGTCGAACACTAACGAATTTGAAAATTTTCAACGGAACTTAACACAAGGACAACTACAATCTACGAGAAGGATTTCAGTGTTCAATAACAACCGTCCAAGTTTATCGACTTTGGAGGACGATATCGGGACTACAGCTTCTACAATTGGCGCGACGGGAGGTGATAACAATATTACTAAGGTGCCGATTATAAACACCAACATGCAAGAAAATAGCGGCAATGATCAGTTGATGCAAGTTTTGGGAGTTGTGACTCAAATGTTGCAACAAAATGCCACCATGCTACAGCAATCTCAAAATGGACAAGGAGAGCGTGAATATTTGATTATGCCTGATCTTTCAAAAACAATTGGAGATTTTGATGGTTGTACGGGTCCGGTGGAGGCGAGAATTTGGTTAGATCAAGTAGAATTACCAGCGAGAATTCATCATTGGCCCGAGGCTTTTGTATATGAAACTGCTTGTGCTCATTTGAAGGGTGCAGCTCGCGCATGGTATCAAAGAAGACGTGCAGAGTTTATTTCCTGGAACAGTTTTCGTGCTGCTTGTAAGAAGTCTTTTATTCCGGAACTTAATAAAACTCAATTGTGGAACGAGATGCAACAAAGAAGACAAAAGGAGCAAGAAAATGTTTCGGTATATTTTCATACAAAGGCTAAGCTATGTAAACAACTGAATTTAACCTTCCCGGAAACTAAGGAACAAATCGCTGCTGGATTATTGTCGCGTGATGCTGCTATTCATGTATTGTCGACTCATCACATGAATGAGGACGAACTATTTCACGGAATTGTATCCTTTGAGCGCACATTATCTTCTTACGACAAACGACAAGGTAAATTTTCTAAAGGACAATTTGATCGAACAAAATTTAATTGGAGAGATAGAGAAGATTCGGGTGACAAATCAATGAAGGTATTTGGGGCTTCTGGTGACTTATGTTATAAGTGCGGAAAATCGGGTCACTATGCGCGACGATGCCCGGAAAATACAAGTGAGAAGTGTCATAATTGTAATCAAACTGAACATACATATAGATATTGTTTAAAATCAAAAACATCAGACAAAGGGGATATCAAGGTGGTTAATTTATCCTTGTCAGATAGTAATTTACAAAAATATCTAAAAGAAGTTTCGATTGATGGAGTAAAGCTACACGTTATGATCGACTCTGGCAGTTCCGATTGCGTTATTGGTTTTTCTAAATTACAGACTCATGGTTTTCAATTGATACAACGACCGTGTGAGTTGCGTGGTTTTGGTCATGAAAATAATGTGGTGCGTTCTCCCGGAATTATTCTAGCAAGTTTAAGTGTTGATGGATTAATAGAAGAAAATATTTCTTTTCGGGTCGTTCCGGATGACGTATTACAGGTCGAAGTTATTATTGGACGTTCTTTTACTGAGTTACCTCAGATAGCCTTTTTTAAAGTCGGGGATCAGCTGATTTTCCGTGAAAGTAGTACACTGGATATGTCTTTCCTTGAAGAAAACAATGAAGATAATTCAAAGAAATTGACTTGTACCACAAATACGTCTTTAACTCCTGCTTCAATAAATGTAATTCAAGTTCAGTGCGAAAATCGTACAGCAAAATTACCGTTAATAAATTGTGAGGAAAACAGTAGTATAGTTAAAAAAGGAAAAATTCAAGAATTTTAAAGTTAGAAGAGAATCTTCCAGTTTTACAACCACGTCAAGAGGCAGTTCTTATGAGCGAGATCAACGTTGGGAAGCAGACAACGGAAGAACAACGTCTACAATTGTTAGATTTACTTAACGAATTTCGAGCGTGTATTTGTAAAAATCTGGGAGAGTTAGGAAAAACCAAATTGATTGAAATGGACATTAAAATAAAATCCGATTGTCAACCCGTTAGAAGCAGGCCTTATCGTGTGAGTGTAACGGAACGGGAAGAAATTAAAAATATTGTGGGAGAATGGAAGCGGGCCGGAATCGTTACCGAGACAGAATCGCCTTACGCGAGTCCCGTTCTCTGAGTTAAAAAGAAAAATGGAGATTCGAGGCTGGTGATTGATTTTCGTAGACTTAATGCTCAAACGGAACGTGTAAATCTGCTATTGCCAAACATGGACGAATTTTTAGAGCTGATGAAAGATTCCACCATTTACGCAACCTTGGATTTGGCACATGGATATTTGCAGGTTCCTTTAAAGAAATCGGCTCGAGATAAGTCTACATTTATAACCCCAGATGAAACTGGAGAATGTACAACGGCAATGTTCGGTATGATGAACGCCCCCTTCTACTTCTCCGAATTAATGAATATTGCATTACGTCCGTTAAGAAATAAAATTCTTGTATTTTACTTAGACGACATTTTAGTTTTAGCTCTTAATTGGTCTGAATTAATTACTAGGATACGATTATTATTTGAAGCACTTCTAAAAGCAGGTTTAACTTTAAAACTAAGTAAGTATTTTTTTGGATAGGAGAACGTTGATTTTTTGGGTTGTAATATAAGTGCACAGGGAATTCGTCCCGGATCAGTAAAAATCGAAGTAATTCAAAAGTTTCCGCGACTTATTAATGTACATGAGGTGCGAAGGTTTCAGGGTCTCGCTAGTTTTTTCAGACGTTTCGTCCCAAATTTTTCGAGAATTATGACACCTATTTCAGAACTTACTCGTAAAGATGCATAATTTATTTGGATCGATAAGCATAACGCGGTTTTTGAGGAGGTAAAAGAGAGGATAACTTCGAAGCCTTCGCTCGCTGTTTTCAGTGGTAACGCTAAAGTTACGGAGCTTCATACCGACGCTGGTGCCAGCGGATTAGATGCGATGCTTTTACAAGCAGATAATGTAGGAGTGCTACATCTCGTATATGCAATAAGTCGTCGAACATCAGAGGTAGAACGTAACTATCATTCCAGTAAACTGGAACTTTTAGCTATTGTATGGGCAACTCAAAGATTAAGAGATTTCCTTATTACGGTTAAATTTACAATAATTACAGATTGTCAGGCATTGGTATTTCTAAATGCGAATAAGACAACAAACCCTCAGATTGTACGATGGTCGAACGCATTAAACGAATTTGATTTTGAAATAAAGCATCGTAAGGGAGAGTCAATGGGACACGTTGACGCATTGTCTAGAGCACCAGTAAATGAAATCGATGAGTGTAAGGATGATACTTCGTATATTTATAATATTGTTACACGTGAAGAAGAGATCTTAATATTTCAACGGAAAGATGCGCGATTGAATAGTAAAATAGGTATTCTTAACAAACCTCGTCACGAAAGGACAAAAGCGGAATTGGCAGAAGTTCGTAGCTATAAACTTATTGATGGGTTATTGTACAAAACTGTAGCGAGAGGTGAAGGAGAGTTCGATTTATATGTTGTGCCCGATTTTATGCGTAAGTCGCTGGCTATTAAGTACCATGACGAGGCTAGTCACTTTGGGGTAGATAGAACTATTGCGAGGATGCAAAGATACTATTATTTTCCGGGAATGAAGGCTTATGTGAAGTTTCATATCGCGCGCTGCTTGGAGTGTATTATTAGTAAGCCAAAAAGTGGTAAGAAGGCAGGGGAACTGCATGTTATTCCTCCAGGCAAGCGTCCATTTGAGGTTTTACATGCCGATCATGTAGGTCCTTTTATTACTTCGCCAAAGGGAAATAAATACGTGTTGAGCATCATAGATAATTTGACTAAGTTCACTATCCTTTTTCCAGTCAAAAATACAACGGCGGCAACAACGATTAAGAAACTGGAGATTGTTACCGATCAATACGGTTCTCCGGGAAGAATTATCAGTGATCGTGGTACCAATTTTACGGCTAAGAGCTTTGACGATTTTTGTACGAAATATGGAATAAAACACACTCTGAATTCTAGTCGTCATGCTCAGGCTAACGGTTTAGTGGAGCGCCTTAATCATACCCTCATACAGACTTTAACGAATAGAACGGAGCAGGGTACTAAGACAGACTGGGAAAAACAGGTTAAATTGATTCAACGGGACATTAACCTTTCTTTTAATAAATCCACGGAAAGGGCTCCATACGAGATTTTATTAGGTTACTTGCCGAGATCTGATCACGGTCGAATTCGCGAACTGACAGAACATTGCGAAACTTATATACCACCGGAATTAGCTCATGAAAAGGCGACTGAAAACATTGAGTCTTCGCAGCGCAAATACAAACGTTATTACGATAAAGGTCGACTGGTCAATGTGAATTATGAGTTGGGAGATATCGTTTACGTTCAAACGAACTTAATTGCCACCGGTGAAAGCACAAAATTACAGCAACGATTTAAGGGACCATATGTAATATTGAGGAAGCTTCCAAGCGATACATATAAAATTGTAAAGTTGGTGGGAAATAGAAAACGGCGGTATCAGCTGACGGCACACGTTAGTCAATTAAAAATTTAGAAAAATAATAACATTTTTGATAAGGAAGATTTTATAAATACATTAAGAGACGCCCTTTGTAACGAGCCCGTACTACGATCACCAAACTTCGACGGACCATTCCTGATAACCACGGACGCATCCGACTATGCTTTAGGAGCAATCCAAGAATTCACCAAGAATCTGGCTCAGGAAATGGTGCCGCTACTGAAATTAGTAAAAATCAAAACTAGATGGAAATGGACAGAGATACACGAAAAAACATTTACCCAGGTAAAAGACCTGTTCTGCAAAGAGGTATTCCTGGCATATCCACGCAGAGGTAAGCCCAATGTCCTTATGACGGATGCAAGTGGATACGCGCTCGGAGCAATCTTGTATCAAAAAGAAGAGAAAGGGGATAGAAAAGTTATTTGTATGGCAAGCCGCACCCTCAAGGGAGCAGAACTTAACTATTTCACCACGGAACACGAGCTGCTCGCAATAGTATGGGCACTGCAAAAGTTCCGTTCATTCTTAATCGGTGCAGAAGTGCACGTATTCACAGACCACAAAGCACTCTCGTTTCTGCTTACTTGCCGTTTCCTCAATGGGATAAAAATCCAGCACATAGAGGAAAAAACGAATCTCTCCGCAGACGCACTAAGTCGGATGTACCTGGACGAAAAGGACATTCGTAGCGAAGAGGCTTTAATCGCTATAACACACATAAAAAAGCCGGCGATCACACTACAAAAGAAATTAAGCAACCTAAAAGAGCTGCAAGTAGGGGATCCCACCTTAAACAGCTATCGCGAGAAGCTACAAAACGGCGATAAACACCGAGATTACGCGATACACAAGAACACCCTGATTAAAGGCCCCAGCGGTCAAGCAAAGCTAGTTCTAACTAAAGATATCGTGACGGAGTTAATATCGGAAACCCACGAGTTGTGCAGCCACATTGGAGTGCGAAAATGCGTGAAAACAATCGAAGAGGATTTCTATTTCCCCAAGTTAAAAGCACACGCGGCACGAGTTACTCAAAACATGTGACTCATGTCAGCGCAACAAAACGTACACGGAAAGAACTGCAGCACCATCAAGGCCCATCACCCTCGATGGACCAAAGGATTTAATCTCCATAGACTTTTGTGGCCCCCTACCGACCTCAAAAGGGAGGCGTGAAACACATCCTCGCCGCGATGGATGTATTTACGAAATACGTTGTGCTATACCCAATAAGGAGAGCAAACACACATGCACAACCATAAACAAGATATTCAATCACTACGTATCCACATATGGAAAACCCAACCGAATCCAGACCGACCACGGTACCCAATTTACCGCCAAAGGATGGGTAAGTCGGCTTAAAAACGAGGGCATACAACCCATATTTTCTGTCATCCGACACCCCCAGAGTAATGTGGTCGAGAGAGTGAACAAAGAGCTAGGGCGATTCTTTAGGACCCTAGCGAACAAAAAACACAAAAGCTGGGCTAATTGGGTCAGTTTTATCCAGGACTGCGTGAATGAGACCTACCAAGACACAACCCAACTCATGCCCATAGAACTGTAGTTGGGTAACAAACCCACGCGATTTTGGCAGAAATGGATCGTGCCACCGGAACGAAAGGATATGCCATGGGAGGATAAAATCCGACTCGCATCAGAAAAAATGAGAACGAAAGGGGAACGAAGAGCGCACCGGCATAACGCGAAAAACACGCTGCGACAATATACGGAAAATGATCTAGTACTGGTTAGAGCGTGCAACGTGTTCAAAACGATTTTAGACGTAGTATCGAAATTTTTCTCGTTGTACGAAAGACCGTACAGCGAGAAGATCCGGAAACGTCTACAGGACTACAAGGATCAGTGGAACCTGATCATCGGCCTACAACAGTGGCGCAACGTCCAACTTGAGTGGGCATTCCAGGGCGAGTGGACAGACTCCGGCCCAATAGTCCGCGCACGGAAGGTACTCGAGTTGGAGCAACGCATGGCGGCTACACAGGAGTGGGTCACGTCACAAATCAGAGAGGAGAGGAAACGACGAACGAGAAGTTGGGTCGAGCGCCAGAATGACGACGTCGCCCACCCACCACCCCAACATCTCTCCACCGAAGAACGTCGGGAGAAGTACGGACGCATCCAAGGGGTCGTAACACGAAAGAAGGTCGCCCACCGAACAGAAGAAGATGTACTGCAGATCCACATCGAGCCCGAGTGGAACGACATATGACCACATACTTTTTAATAAACAATGAATTTTTTTTATGCCTGAAGTAAACACAATCAAAATTTTCCCATCCCTAAAAATTTCCATTTAGTTTAGGGGGGCTCTGCAAGGGAACCATAAAAAGACATTTCGCGGAATTTATTTAACAATAAATAAATTCATATTGTTCAAACAATTCGCGTTATTAGAACACCGACGGTATCCTAAAATTAATTTAAAAGTATCAAATATATTTAATTTAACTCCACTGCGCAAGCGCAAGCATCTCGCGCAGGTTCGCGCAGATTGCAAGGAAGCGCGAGGCCGCATTAACTATGCATAAATACTATACATCATCTTAGGGCCAGAACTCGGAAAATAGAGCCGGGAAAATTCAGAAAAGCGCGCTAATGAACATAGGAAAGCCCCCTAAAGGATCGAGGGGCGAAAAACCCCGAGAAAATCGGAACTACACACAATGAATTAAAAGCAATAAAAGGATAGTTTCTGATGATAAAGGGGCAATCTATAAATAGCTCTGAAATTTACAAACTCGCGTTTTCGATAGAAACTTGAGATAATCGCAAAAAGATTATGCGAAATGGGGAAAAATATTAATATACATCAACATGTTACATGAAAATTTCACATCACGTAACTTGACGTTAATTATTCGTGACATTTAGAAATAATATTAATTATTTAAAATCTCAGCGAATACTTATGCGAATTATTTCAAGTAAACTCACGCGAATCAAAATACGCAAAAGAAATAATTTACTTGACACGCAATAAAGAAGCACGCAACCAATTAATATAAACAATTCTATTGTTATTAACAAATAAAAATTCCAATACATCATTTTCTGCGAGTTACACGATTATTAATGTTAACGACAATTTACACGACAACGATTAATAAAAAAAAGTCCAGCATAATTAGATGATGAGGGCGTGGCCTAGATGCGCGAACTGACAAGGGTCAATTGCGAAATTCTATTAACGCGCTTACAATCATCTTCGAAGATGATCTCTGGGAAAGATCGAAACGGGGAAATAAAAGAGCGAAACCGCATGGTGAAAACCACTTCGTCTCCAACCATCATCCAGCATCATCATCTAGGAGGTACCTGCAGCAGCTCGGAAGTACAGGGGGAGGACCTAGAGGTGACCAGGCAGAAACACGTGGTGGAAGGACGAGCATTGACGCTTATCAGTTCCACTGAAGGAAACAGTCTCTGTTTCACCAAGTAAGAGAAAGGGGCGGATTATTCTTCGGGGAAAACGTCCCGAGTCGTGCAAGCGAAGTGAGACTTATCTCACACAGGTTGTACGGCGCCTTTAATAGAACCGGGATGAAAGTTCGTGAAGTAGAGTGGCGAAAAACAGATCGCGGAATATGTTCACTTTGTGGGAAGTAATTGTCGGGCAGTCACGTGATCCGCACGCAATCGGTAAAAGGGCTACAAATTGAGGGGCGGATTATTCCGAAAGGAAAAAACTCCTCCAGTCCTGGAATTTCTGGGAGTCGCTTCCAGAAAACCAGGGCGCCCCACAATTTGGGCCGGGTGTAGACTTACACGAACGCATGCGGTATTGGGGTCCTCTTCGTCCGCGAGGAGACGACGCTTACCACGGCGGTCACCGCGAGGAGATATATACAGATAAATACGCGGTTGCGGAATCTCGTCGCATCGTTTGGGAATTTGAATATGCAATCGGCGCGAAGCGGGAAACGAACATGCGATTAGGTCTCTCTATGTGATAAAGAGAGGCGCGGCAAAAATATGTCGGAACAGAAATAGAAGTAGAGCATAAGCCGACGTTTTATATCCAAGCATGTTAAATATAAAACGTCTTTACGTTTGAACAATAAATAAAGCAATAAAGGCCAAATGGCAACTTTTCAAACCTAAAATGCAGTGTTTTTGTACCTTTTTGTCTCTACTTATTTCCTACTTTCTCTCACCAAAAATTGTGTGTTGCACGTATATGATGATTAAATATTAGGTTAGCTTCATAAAGTAAGTAAATTCAAGCCGGCTTCTAGCCACGGAAAACAGATCTAATTGTTGGAACTCCATGCAATAAAAGGGAGGTTACAGTACAGTGTCAAAAAAAAAAATCAATATAAAAAACAATTTTATATGTGCTGTATAATATATCTGACATTCATTAACAGTTTGGAAACATTTGATGAAACTGTTATAGATATCCTTATTTTATCTCTCAGTGAATTTGAAAGTGAAACAACAGAAAAAAGCACACTTAAAATTCGTTCTAAAATAACATTTGAAGCAGTTCGAGTAAAGTATAAGGAATACTTTCATTATTCATCTGCAAAAGATTCAGATGTAAGACATTGAGTTTAGCTCTAAAAAAAATTAACACGTTCGATAAAGGGTTGGCCCCATGAAAACTGTGAATCTTCGAATACAGATAATGCAATATGCTGAGAAATCAATGCATACTGTTGCTCCGACTTTGCAAACAAATTTTTAGACCTTTTAAATGATTTTATATTGTGGACCAATTTCACCAAGATTGATTGTGACACAAAAAATTGATCAATGTTTTAACACTGTAAAATAGTATTAAAATAAACGTGCTGGAAAGCTTACAAAATATTAAGAAGCAGAATGTACACGAATTCATTCAATATCATCATGAATTTCTTGAAAAATCATGTCAGATAGATAGACTTGTAATAAGTGAAGTAAAAAGAAACTTTTGTTACAGGTTCATAGAGAAACGGAATACAGCTATTTACAAATAGAAGAAAATTGGATGGGCAAAAACATTTACAACAAGATTTGCGACAGCTAAGTAGAAATAGTTGGTTCTCCAGAAAAGATCGAAAGCTCTAACCATAATCAGTCATGTTTTATTGAGCTTCAAGCAGAAAATTTTAACCGTATTAAAAAAGATAAAATTAAATTACAAAGGAAAATACGAAAAACAGATCAGGAAGTACAGACTTCTATGAAGAAAATGTGATATTTCAAGAAACGTTAAATTCAGTTTTAAACTCCACACTTAACAATTCAATAGGCAACTTCGCTGACAATGCTTTTCATCAAAATATCAATTCAAAAATGGAACATTTTTGTGCTGAAATGGAAGTCAGTTCTAAAGAAATTAATTTGAGTAAAGTCGAAATAATTGAAGATTCTAAAATTGAAGTTCCAAAAATATTCTTCAATTCTTTCAGATCATAGTTACTCATAGTCTCACAAGTCAACTAAAACTTAAATAAATAAAAGTAAAAGAAAATTTGTTGAACCATTTATAACGATCGATAAAGTATACGAACAACGTTGCAATAAGAAATACAAAGATCTTATTATACGTAACGAAGCAAGTCAACAACCTTAAATCATTAATAAAAAAAAAAGTGTAATATAAAAAATTCATCTGTATTAGATGCCATAGCAGAATCATTTGTTTTCGCATAACGAAATGTGCAAAGCTTTCGAGAAGCTTGTAATGCCTTAGTAAATCAAGACAATCATTTAACAAAACATATTAATCTTTTAAGGGCAGTTGTCCAATTGGCAACTAGCGGTAATATTCAACGATTTTATAAGTCTCGTGCAATTATTTTGTTTCGACATGGTTGTAAAGTTAATGATGTTATATTTTGTAATGAGAAAATAGGTAAACTTTTTGATAAAAATTATGGAAAATAATAAAAGAAAAATTTGGCAAAAAAAAGTAAAGTAGACGACAAGATCAAATATATTTGTGAAGACAGAAGAAAAGTCAAGGATAAAACAGAAGCTCCAAATATTATGAATAAATTTTACTGCAATGTGGAGAAAAATTTAAGTAAACAAATAGTACAGCCAGACGACAAAACCTAAAGAAATTCAATGAAATCCTATAACAATATTTTTATATCCAACAAATGAGGAATAAGTAAAGAAAATAATTAAACAACTTAAAAATAAAGCAGGAGGAGAAGACTAAATAAACGCTAAATCGTTAAAAACAATAGAAGCACATATTGCACTGTCATTATCACATATTTTTAATCTTTCAATGGAAAAATCGGTATGGCCGAATGCGCTCAAAAGTGCGAAAGTAATTCTTGTATATAATGCAAGAGATAAAACAAATGTTATAATACAAATAACAAACCAATATCACTAATTTCGAAAATCAAAAAAATTTTTGAAAAAATAATATACGATCGAATATATAATTTTCTACAAGAATGTAATATACTACCTGCAAATCAATTTGGATTTGTAAAAAAAATAAAGGTACTTTAGATGCACTGAGCACAATAACGGATTTAATTTATAATAACTTCGATAAGAGCAAACCAATAATTGCTACTTTTATAGACCTAGCTAAAGCTTTCGACACAGTAAACTACGTGTTACTATTAGGAAAATTAGATAAATATGGAATAGAGGCAGTGTACTGGAACTCATAAAAAGCTATCTAACTGGTAGAAAGCAAAAAGTAAGAATAGATGACTGTTTCATCGTGGACGATTTACTACCATGCCGTAGGTGGCATGCGTAGTTCTTTTTATTTCTTTTATTTAAGTAGTTTAATTAACGCGCGTTTGAATTTATTATTTATCAGTTAAACGGATTTTTCTTGTTTTATTTATTAGTAATTGGAAT
>UELV01176009.1:0-13425 GCA_900490015.1 Megastigmus stigmatizans | reverse complement strand
TCCTACAACTTGTATAAATTTTTGTATTGATACCTCTATTTTTTTTTGAGATATACCATAAATAAAAGAGAAATAATCTCAATTTTTGAAAAATGCACCCGTTTACCCCTCATTTCAACCCCCAAAAAAGGAGATAATGACTTTCTAAATAATTTTCCCTTAATCCGCATTAGCTTAGTTTGAAATTAAAAAAAAATTGTATCGATATCTCTATTTTTAGTGGAGATATTAGATTTCCGTTAAAAAAAATGCGGTTTGACCCATAGTGCGGCGCCGCCACTACGACATCGGATCTTCCGTCGATACACGGAGGTAAACGCAACGCGTGAGAACACACCTAGTTCAACAACGCTCCATGAGATACGCCGTTGTAAAGACGATGCTGCCAGCGAGCGGGGTGTCACTTCATTTCCCGCATCACATCGAAACGCTCAACTATATGCTGATACATTCGACGAGCCCGAAATGTCACCAGCGCGAGTACGTCATGGAACTCACCCAGATACAGCGACAAATCTACAAGGCAAGCGAATATTAACAAGTCGAACGCGGCCATCTAATTTATCTAATAATTTAATTCCGGAAAAGCGCACACGTTTTGCGTCACAAGAAAATAGTCAATCTGACAATGTCGATTACCGCGCTAATTTAAGCAATTTCGAATCTGAATATTCATTTGAATTTGATGAAAATAACCATAATTTCAATACACGTGTTCATTATGACAAATTTGAAGATGGTCGCCGATTTAATGATAATATTCGACTCCAAAGCACTGCGTACGAAGATGAAAATCGCGAAAATGTAAATTTTCATCAACAATCGAGAGGATCTTTAGAAGATCGAGTGGCGAGGGCGTTAGAAAATTCACTAGCATCTGCGAGATTTTCAATATGTAATGATAATTCAAAACTAATGAATAGAATGATTTCTGCTAAATCCTTGCCATCTTTCTCAGGAGATCCACTCGATTGTATACGATTTAAACAATATTTCGATCTTTCAACCACTTTAGGCGGTTATTCAGATCCCGAAAATGTTTTGCGATTGTCGGAAGCCTTAAAAGGGGAAGCTCGCGATGCTACACAAGCTTTACTTATCGCAGAAAACGGCTCTAACGACATAATGAAAACATTACAGATGAGATTTGGAAATTCCAAAATTATTTTAGGCAAAATTATTCGAGAAATTAAAGAACTTCCAACTATTGCAACTTTCGATGATAGTTTGATCGAATGGGCTACGCGATTAAAAAATTCAATTACAGCAATAAAGACTCTCGAAAATAATCTCGGATATTTACACAGCCCTGAGCTTATTGATAATTTAATTAAAAAGATGCCAGACTCAATCTATCGCGGTTATATTAAATACGTGGCTGAAGAAGGCGGAGTTAAACCTGACTTAGAAAAAATAGCCGATTACTTATTTAAAGATGCACAAATAAGTATAGATGCTGGTGTCATTTCTTATGATATTAAAGATTTACCTAATCAAGAAAAGAATGTTCGTAATAGGTCAAAAACCATATGTTTAATTGAAGACAGTGAGAATATTAATAAAAGCTCTCGAAATTTTAATTGCGTCCATTGTGATCGAAAAAATCATAGTATTATTAATTGTCATGAATTTAAAAAAGTTCCTCTAAACTTACGTAGGAAAACTTTAAAATCAAAACGTTTGTGTTTCAATTGTCTTGGACGCGACCACTCGCGTATATCTTGTAAAAAAACAGCCGTGTGGAAAATGTGGTCGCAGACACCACGAACTTCTACATGCCCCTTCAAATTCGAATGCTTTTAAAAATGAAAATAAAAATTTTAATTCACAAATAAATATTACACAAGATAATGTCAAAACGACTACATCTAAATTATTAAATTCAAACTGACTAAATTCTCACACACTCTTAAAAATAGTACCTGTTATTTTATTTGGAACTCACGAAAATAAGTCGATTTTTGCTTTGCTCGACGAAGGTGCAACTGTAACTATTATTAATTCAAAAATTATTGATAAAATTGGAGCAAAAATCCTTAGCGAAGATGTACAAATCAAGGGCGTAGGAGGTGACAATGCGATTATATTTTCAAACTCAAAAACTCACTTAAAATTAAAAGTACCTCGGTTCATTATTTAAAAAATGTTTTGATTGTGAAAGATCTCGTTTTACCTACACAATGTATCGATTCAGATTTAGTAAAATTCTGCGAGAGAAATACTGGTGTACGAATGAGTCCGTATCGTGGATCGCCTGACATGGTTATAGGGCAGGATAACTGCGAGTTAATCCTGACGCGAAGGTTCAGAGAAATAATTGAAAACAAACTATTTGTCTCACAATCCTTACTTGGTTGGTCAATACACGGTTCTTGTAATGGGCATGAAACTGCGTATATCAATTTATTAAAAGTGAACAAAGAACAACCTAATGTTAAAGACGATAATTTAAACAAAATGGTAAAATTTTATTTTGATATTGACTCAATAGGAATTTCGAATTACTCATTAATTAAAGACGATGAAAAACACGCTATTGAAACTTTAGAGAACACGAGTAGATGCACGGGAGGTAGGTTTATTGTGGAAAAAAGATGTTAATAAAATTCCTGATAGCTATTCAACTGCTTTACACAGACTCCATCTTTTAGAAAAAGAACTAGATAATGACGCTCAGTATACAAACGTATATTATAGCGAAATGAATCGATTATATCAAAATGGGTTTGCACAGAAAATAAACAACAATCGTACGAGTAGTCAAGTATGGTATCTTCCACATTTTGGCGTACAAAAAGCAAAGAATCCGGGCCGAGTTCGCTTAGTTTTCGACGCGGCTGCCAAGTCTAAAAAGATTAGTTTCAACGATCTTTTATTACCAGGTCCAGACCTTTTACAATCATTACTCGGCATTATTATGCGTTTTCGTCAATTTGAGTTCGCAATTATAGCCGACATGGGAGACATGTTTTTAAAAATAAAAATCAAAGAAGAAGATAGAGACGCACAAAGATTTTTATGGCGAGGCGCTAATCGCGAAAAAGATCTAGATGTCTATGTATTTAGCTCAGTACTATTTGGTTCGAAATCATCTCCATGCACTGCTTTATTTATAAAAAATAAAAATGCCGACCTTTTTTCCTCACGCTTTCCGGACGCAGTGAAAAGTATAAAATATAATACATACATGGACGACTACTTCGATAACTGCGTTTCGCGAAAAAAAGCTTTAGAACGTATAGAACAAATCACAGAAATAAATGCACACGCTAACTGGGAAATGCACGGCTGGGCGAGTAACTTCCCTTTAACTGACAAAAATTCAAACACCGTTCAAAAAGAAAGTAATTTAATAAAATCAAATTTAGCAGAACACGGGAGGGGGGAGAAAAATTTAGGATTGAAGTGGCTGAATTCGAATGACAAGCTAACCTTTAATGTAATGTCGGAAAAAATTAACAAAGACTTATACAGCGGTCTAAAGCGTCCTACAAAGAGAGAATTTTTAAGTATTTCTATGTCGATTTTTGACCCCCTGGGTTTTCTCGCGCCATTTACCATTCAATCTCGCATTTTACTACAACAAATTTGCTCAAGCGGGATCGATTGGGATGAGCTACTTCTTGACGAAGAATTTCTTAGTTGGAAACAATGGTTGCGTGACTTCGAAATAGTTAAAGCTTGTAAAATAAATCGCTATTATCAAATAAAAAATTTTCAAATGAAATGTGCGGAATTACATATATTTTGTGAGATTTCTAATACCAAATGATACTTTTCACGTAGCCTTTATTCTTGCTAAGAATCGAGTCGCGCCTTTAAAATCAATTTCAATCCCTCAGTTGGAACTACACGCCGCGTTATTAGCTACTAGATTAGCTAAAACTATAGTAAAAGAACACGAATTTCAAATAATTCGTCGCGTATTCTGGTCGGACTCTAGAACCGTGTTACATTGGATCAAGAAAGATCCCCGAGATTTTAAAGTTTTTGTGGCTAATCGTCTAGGTGAGATACGTGAAAGCTCGAATGTATTAGAATGGCGATGGGTTCCAACAAAAGAAAATCCCGCAGACGACGGTACAAGATCAACACCAGGCGCATTAAACAAAAATAGCAGATGGTTGATCGGCCCATCCTTTTTATACGAGCACGAGTCACGTTGGCCGCAAGATAATACGCGTACTAATTCAAACATCGACCAATCTGAATATGAAACCAAAGATAAAGCCACAATTTGCGTACAAACAATTCATCCACCTTTTGTTGATTTTTCTCGATTTTCTTCGTATAATAGGTTAGTTTACACGCTCTCCTACGTTTTTCAAGCCGTAGATAAATTTAAAAACGCAATTCCTCTGTGCTTGAACGCTTGCAGCGAGCTGAAGAGCTATGCATAAAAATAAGTCAACGTAATTCCTTCAATATAGAATTACACGCGTTACAGAAAAGCAAACATTTACCAGTAAGTAGTTGTATACTTTCTTTAAGCCCTTACATCGATAATTATGGAGTTTTACGCACTGGAGGTCGAACAAAGCGGTTTTCTAAACAAGATTTTATTATTTTAGACAACAACGAAACTTTTACACGTTTGCTTATTAAACACTTTTACGAAAAGTTTTACCATGCAAGTCACGAAATCATTTTAAACGAAATTAGACAATGTTATTGGATAGTGAGTTTACGTTTAGCTTTGCGTAAAATAGTGTCAAAATTCATTGTCTGCAAATTATTACGCGGAAGTCCAGCAAACCCACGGATGGGTGATTTACCGTCTGCGAGAATGGCGTATCGACTCCGTCCCTTTAGTCATTGCGGTTTGGATTATTTTGGACCTTTACACGTAAAGATAGGTCGTAGAAAAGAAAAACGTTGGGTTGCTCTTTTTACTTGCTTGACTACAAGAGCAGCTCATCTAGAGCTCGTTCATACACTCAGTACAGATTCAGCAATGCAAGCTTTAACCCGTTTTTCATCTCGCCGAGGTACACCTCTTGTAATCTATTCAGATAATGGTACGAATTTTCGAAGTTTAAGCAAAGAGCTTGCAAAATCAATTAAAGAGATTGATCTAGAGAAAAAGAGCGATATTGACAAAAAAATGCGTATACAATGGAAGTTTAATCCACCAACAGCGTCTCACATGGAAGATGCTTGGGAACGCTTAGTGTGATCGGTGAAAACAGCCTTATATTTTATAATGAAAGATCAAACTCTAAAAGAAGAAACTTTAACTACTGTGTCAGTCGAAATCGAACACTGTGTAAATTCACGACCGCTTACGCATGTGTCATGCGATCATCAAGACGACGAAGCGCTTACTCCGAACCATTTTCTTCTTGGAACATCCTCAGGTCAAATTAGAATAGATAAATGCGATGCTCCGACACTTTGTACACGTAAAAATTATATTATAGCGCAATATTATGCGGATCTGTTTTGGCGAAGGTGGTTACGCGAGTACTTCCCTACGCTGGTTCCACGAAAAAAGTGCCATGTAAACGGTGTTCCTCTTCAAGTAAATGATATAGTTTTAATATTAGATGACAATTTAAATCGAAACCAGTGGAGAAAGGGGGTAATTACTCGCGTGTTACCTGGATCAGACGGGCAAGTACGCGTGGCAGAAGTACGCACTTCTTATGGCAACTTTTTGCGACCAAGCAGGAAATTAATTAAATTTGCCTAAAATACAAAACTTCTAGGGTTTTGTATGAGGGGGAGGATGTTCCTAACTCATTTCTTCGGTTAGCTTCAATATATAGTATATATACTCAATAGTATTTAATACAGCATTAGCTTCGTCGTAACAGATAAAACAACTGACTGTTACGAAGGCCGCGTGCACGATCGAACACATAGGTTCGATCGGGGCCGCATTTCTCTCTCCATCTATTGGCAACAATAGATAAAAGAAGAGAGCCACGGGATGGGTAAACACAGAGGCTTGCCCATGGACGGTTGGCCAGAGAAGCTTCTGCTTTAGTCACCATAGAGACGTTTTTTATTAAACAAATTAGCAGCGAAACCGAGGAAGTGAGTGCGCGCTTTCTATAAAAAGGTCAGATACTTTCGAGTCGTGGCTCTGATAACACGTCATTATATATTTGATTTCACTTAATAAAAGATTTGATACCTAATTAATAACTTTGTTTAATTGTTTTAATTAATTCAATTATTTAATGTAACCGACTACGGTGACAACAACCATTTCATATGGTTGAAGACTTAGTATCAAAAACAAGAAATTGCAAATATTTTTCAAAATTGGACATAAACTCTGCATTTTGGTCGATACCTTTAAGAATTGAAGATAGAAGAAGAACATGCTTTATAACTCAAGAAGGCCATTTCCAATGGACTTGTTTACCATTTGGGCTAAAAATATCACCAGCTATTTTCCAAAGAATTTTAAGTAATATAATAAGAAAATATCAATTATCAGATTTCGCAGTTAACTATATGGATGACATACTGATGTTCTCGAAATCTTTCGACGAACATATAAATCATTTAACAAGACTGTTGGAAGCAATAATGAAAGAAGGTTTCCGCCTAAAACTTTCCAAATGCACATTCGGATTGGATTCCGTGCAATATCTAGGACATATAATAAAGTATAACTCAATTGCACCAATAAAAGATAACTTTGTGACGAGGGCTGTGACATAGATGAGAATTTCAACAATAGCCGAACGGCTCTTCTATTATTTTATCTGATCATCGTCATTGCCCCGGTGCTCATCTGAAAGTCACGGCCGTCGCACAAAAGGACACGGTCCTCTTCGCGCTCGGCTACTCAGTCGGCGAGAAGGCTAGTCCGTTAATATTGGGGCTAGGTGGCACAAGAGAGAATAAGCACTGATTTTAATGCTAGAACCGCTGGGCAGCATTTATTACAATACTAATTATTATTACACTACATTGCCCCCGCTGGGGCTTTCGACACTGTGTGTCGTTCGGCGCGTCGCGACAAATGAACAGTGGCGTAGTCGCCGCGCGAAATAGGAGGGCTCAGGCGACGCTTATTGTCCGATACGAGCAACAGGCTCTCGCGTGATTCTATTTCGCTAACGCGCGGGAGAGAGAGAGAGTTACCGGTACGCTGTCGCAGTCCTGGAGTCGGTGTCCTGGTGCGTCGTCGGTTTGGCTCCTCTCGCGGCTCGTGGTGTCGCCCTGGGACCTCGTGGTCGTGTCGGCCTCTGGTCGGCGCTCCGCAGTTACCACTGCCTAAATCGTCCTGCGCTCGTGGAGGTCTTCTGCGGCTCGGTTGAGAGGTGTTCTCCTCTAGGCAGGCAGGATGTGTCCAGCTCCTTCGGCTGGCGGCTCGGCCTCCTTCGTTGAGTTGGACATGGCCAGCTGGTCGTCCTGCAGGCCGCGTCTCGTCTCGCAGCTCCGTTCGAGCAGCTAACTCCGCCGGTGGTTCTGAAGAGAGTGTCTCTCCTTTTTCTCTTCGGGAGCTTCGCTTCCTCGCGGTTCTCCCACCTCTCGCGCTTCTAAGCGCGTGTTTCGCGCTGCTCCGTGTCGCGCTTCCGGAGCCTGCGCAGCTTACTATTTCTCTCTCTCTCTCTGACTTATTGTTTCCCTTATGGGATTCTTAACGCGCTTAATGTCTATTCTCGTGCGCGCGTCTCCTGACGCCTCCTTACATTGTTTAGACGTATTGCGACGTGTCATTTCCACGTCACAACTTAATTTCTATTAAAAACTTTCCAGTACCCAAAAATAAAAAAAATGTCAGACAATTCTTAGGAAAAATCAATTTTTATAGGGAATATGTACCGAAAATGTCACTAGTTCTAGAACCGCTGCATAACTTGTTAAGGAAAAAATAAGACTGTATTTGGTCCGAGGAATGCCAAGAAGCCTTCAACTACATGAAAAATTTGCTCTGCATACAACCAGTCTTAGCTATCTTCGATCGAGATTTACCAATACACATATATACAGACGCAAGTCTACAAGGCATAGGCGCTGTATTGAAACAGCCACAATTAAATAAAGATGCGAAAACTCAAAAACCAGTAGCATACTTTTCAAAAAAACTAAATGAATCACAAAAAAGAAAAAAGCGAGTTGCTTAGAATGTATAGCGATAAAAGAAGCAATAAAATACTGGCAACACTGGCTCATAGGCAGACATTTTAAAGTATTTTCAGATCATAAACCATTAGAAAAAATGAATATAAAAGCAAGAACAGATGAGGAATTAGGTGATCTCACCTATTACTTGTCACAGTTCGATTTTGAACTAAAATATTTACCGGGAAAAGAAAATCTTGAAGCAGATTGTCTCAGCAGAAACCCAGTATTAGAATCCCAAGAAAATGAAGAGGATAAATTAAAAATTGTAAATTTAATAAAATTAGATGAGATATTAGAAGATCAAAGAAGAAACAAAAATATAAAAACTAACAAAGAGAAATTGATTGTTAAAGGAAATCTATATTATAAAAAACGAAAAACAAAGAAAAAATTATATTATCAGAAGAACTGTGTAAAAAGCTGTTGGAAAATACCCACAAAGAATTTTGCCATATTGGAGTAAATCAAATGCAGAATAAAATATTGCCATATTATACAGCAGTAAATATATCAAAAAACATAAAGAAAACCTGCAGAAACTGTGAAGTGTGTATAAAAAATAAATCCAGGGGACAAGACAAAATTGGGTTAATGTCACGCCTTGGCCCTGCAACCAAACCATTTGAAGTAGTCTCCATAGACACGATAGGTGGATTCGGTCGTTCACGGTCTACAAAGAAGTATTTACACCTCTTAGTAGACCACTTTACAAGATTTGCCTATATATTAACATCAAAAACACAAAACGCAAATGATTTCATTAAGCTAACGGAAAATGTTCTAGAAAAGCATGAAATTCAGATACTCTTAACAGATCAACACCCACGTATAAACTCTAAAGAATTCAAAAACTTTTTAGAAAAAGAGAACATCACAATAATCTTCACAGGAGTTAATGCACCGTTCTCAAATGGTCTAAATGAAAGAGTGAATCAAACTTTAGTAAACAAAATTAGATTTGCAATAAATGAGAAACAGAATAAATACGCATGGACAACCATAGCACATAACTGCGTAGATAAATATAATGAAACTGAACACACAGTAACGAAATTCAGCCCAAAATATTTGTTACATGGTGAAGATATATCAGTATTACCAAAAGAACTAAAAAAAGAAAACAAAAGTAATAATCATCTAGAAAACGACATAACAACTGCCTTTAAAAATAGTATTAAATACCATGATTATAATAAGAAAATATACGATAAAAACAAGAAAGAATATAACTTCGACGTGGGAGATCTAGTATACATCGAAAATGGGAACCGACTAAACCGAAAAAAATTGGATGTATTAAGAATGGGACCGTACGAAATTTTAGAGAAGATATCAAACTCAATGTACAAAATTGACACAGGTTACAAAAAATCAGAATCAAATTTATACCATATCTCAAAACTCACCCCATCTCCAACATAATTAGTTAGTAATTTATACGATTTTGTAAGGTGCTGTAGTTATACTTTGTACCAAAATTTTTGTACCAAAAATTTTCGCTGGGGGTGGAGATGTAAGGAAAATATCCTTAATCTGTTTCAATTACGCTCGCAGTTAGGACAGTAGGCGCGTGATTAGATCGGTAAGTTAGATACCTGAATATACAGGCAAATTAATAAAATCACACGTGTCAATTAGTACGCTTGATTAAGCCATGCTGAATACAATGAAATAATTTTATAAAAGTAATCTAACGAAAGATAGTGTGAATAATAACATTGAATGTTGTTTCTTTGTTATTTACAGGTAAGATTAGTAATTAGATTAAGTATCAGAATGTATTTTTTTAATAAAACAATAAAATCTTTGTTATTTACAGAGAACCAATTCTTGTATTATTCACTCATTATATAAATATATATATTAATCTGAAGAGATATTAATCGGCTAGAACACATACAACACTTATATTGCACACAGATATCAGTCTATAACGAAGTAGCCAAATCGGACCTAAGCAAAGTCATTTTGACTAGGTGCGCGCGCCGATTTATTCGCAGTCGCGGTATTTATAATATCAACGCGCCGACTCACAGCCTGCCGTCAATCGGGCCTAAGTAAACTCAATTTGGGCTGCCCGTCGCTCGCAGTTTCGCAGATGTTTGAGGGCACTTTAATGCACTAATTAGCTTACTTGCGTGCTAAAAGTGTAGATGTGATGTGCCAAAAAGCGTGAAGAGCGGTGAAGAATGATAAGAGGCGAGTAGATGCTGCATACGTCAAAATATTCAGCCACTGGAAGGCAAACCACTATATGACGCTGGCGTGTCCGATTTCGTGACACCGTTTCCCAAATATAATAGGTGTTAAGCAGTCGTGATCGAGGAAGAATTGACCAGTAGAGTGACCGCACACAGAGTATCGTTCCAGTAAAAAAAATGGCAGCAAGGCGACAAGAGTCAAAGCTTTCAAAACGCAGACGAAAATCGATCTCCCTGGCTCAATAGCAGCGAGCTAAGCTATTTTCACTAAAAAAGCAGGAGCCAGCAGGAGGTCGATTCGTCTGAAAACAAAGATCACTCCCCCAGGAGTACAAACAGGTTAAAATCTGGGCTTGAAGACGGAGCAATAAAAGGCACGTCTTATGATTGTACTCACCAAAGAGAGAGGGAGGGAGAGAGAGAGAGAGAGAGAGAGAGAGAGAGAATCCGAAGAAGTGTTCGAATATCGCATCGGAACACTACGCACGCTTCGTTTTATCCGCATACAAAAGTAACGCGTACTTACTCGTGGAAACTCCTTGCTCTTTTCTCCTACCGTGAACGGCCGGCCGGTCTGTTCACCCGCAAGTTAGCCCAGACGGAGCTGGGGGACTGCTCGTCCCTGCGCACGCTGTCGGTAGTCAGTAGTTCGAGGACATACTCCTCCTCGAATACGCCGTAGAGTGAGTAGCAGCTGATGCGCTCACTGCACAAAAGCCAAGCACGGTTCTCACTTACAAATCTCACGCCGAAAAACACAAACTCTTTTATCTTCTCTTGATCTTTCCGGTCGCATCGTATTTCCATCTCGCTCGTACTTGCAGATTCGTATGGGAGCACCCCCGATAGGTGCTTCCCTCGCTTGCGCGTGGCGATTAGCTAAATTAATCGCGTCTGCCCGGTCGTTGCTCACGAGACGTGGAATATCGCGTCTTGCAATAATTACGCGTCACAGTTATTAATTATCTAATAAATCATGTGTTAATCATGTGAAAAATCACACGATTATAACATAATTATTTACATATCATTTTTGTTCTAATAATTAATTAAATTTAATAAGAATAAATAATTAATTAATGTAACAAAGTGAGACAAAAAACTCGGCCGTGCCGGGACTTGAACCGTGCACCTTCGGATTATGAGTCTCTCACCTTACCAGTCGACCACAATAACTTCTGACATACGTCTGTTATTCTCATATATATGAGCTACGTATAAATAGATATACATAACAAATAATTCTACAAATTCAAATATGTATACTGTAACGGGGTTCTGGCAGGGATTTGCGCAGCAGCCGTTAACGGGCCGAGTCCGCTCGCGCACGCAATTTTCGGGAGCTGCCGCCAAATTTGACTCGCGGCTTACCAGCTTCGACGCCACTTTTTCCCGCAGGTCACTCTTCGGCGAGTAACCTGAATAATTCGCGTCACCGTCGGCCAGTGTACGTCCACACCGGCTTTCACGACGGGATATCTCGGTCGCGAGAAAAGAATATCGCACTTACTTTAAATGCAGTGCGAGTGTCGAGGTTCGACTTTTCGCTCGCTCTTTCTCTCTCTCTCTCTCTCGCGTGGCTCGTGCGCCCACGCCCAGTAGCTGCAGTCGCCGACTCTCCTTCGGGCACCGCGGCGGCTAACGTCCTCCCTGGCCTTCGGGATTGGAGGAGATAGTATGGGGGGGGGGGGGGGGGGGGGGGGGGGGGGGGGGGGCTTCGTGCCTCCACCACTGCAGCTATTCACACATGTTCACTCGCTGAAATTCTGCGCACACGCGGGAGCGAAAACAGCACGTGGCGTTCGAACCGTCGGGCTGAGACAGTCTGGCCGCTTCCTCTCAGCCTTCTTCCTCGATCTTCCTCCCGCGCGCACGCGCCGATCCGATCGCGCCGTTCCATTCGCGCACGGAATTCGAACGCGTTCCACGCCGTTACAATACATCCTAAGTAGAAACTGTATTAAAGATGAAATCAGGCTCTGATTACTATGATTATGTAGAATATATTGATGGAAGCTATATCTATACACAGTTTCCTTATGTAAAGATATAATAGCTTCCGCTCAAATGATAGATGTAAATCTTCATGTTATAGAGTTCTTATCAATTTTATTTTTTAATCTAGTGTTAAATATTATTATTGTTACGTTTTATATATATATATGCGTGAGTACTTGGTGATGCAGTCAGGAACCAGGAGGTAAGTGGGAGTGGGTGAATGAAATAACGTGTACTTGAACTTGAATGCTTTATTCGGCAGTCCTTCCTTCGGCCTCGTGGCTTACCGTCTGATCCTCGCTCTTTCACCGAGCGGCTCTTTCGCTCTTCTCTCATCGTGCGCGCTCTGACGTTATGTCTCGGTACTCCGCGTTTACTTCACACATACCAACTCGAATACACCACAATTATCAAAATAATTTTTAGTAATTCTCTAATTTTTCAAAAATATTTTAAATTATTAGGCTATAATAACTTATCTATATATAAATAAACCTCTATAGTTTCACACTACAAGGAAGGTTATCGCAGTATCCGCCTCCAATTTAAATGAAACTTTGCTATTTGGTAGAGCACAAAAAAATATGGAACACGAATAGAAAATAAAATACATTATTATAAAATAGTATTTTGCAAAATAATATTAAATAATAAAGCATTATGGATTATTAGTAGAACAGTAATGAAAATCATCAAAATAGTGTTTAAAACAAAGCGAGTTTTTGCACCAAGAACATCGCATAATAGCAATATTATTACAATCATCGACTTCACAATGCGTTGCACATGATCCAAAACTGAAATCTACATGATTTTCGAAATCGTCCGGTTTATTGATAAGATGCCCAACCCACTTTTGTACCATGAATATTTAAATAAATTTTTATAACGTGGAGATGAAAATTGATTATGAGTCAATGACTACAATTTAATTATATTGTTCCTAATATGCAAATTTAGATCTTGATCCATGAGCAATACATTGTCTGAAAAATGTTTAACGAAGTTCTTCCATACACGAAATCCATACACATCTAATGGCTGGATATTTCCAGTTGTCCCTGTAGGTATTACTTTAAGATGAATTGCTTTATCACGTGGCATAGCTTCCTGTACAGCCGTTGGACAGTGACCACTC
>UELV01176006.1:0-12457 GCA_900490015.1 Megastigmus stigmatizans | reverse complement strand
TTCCATTCAAATTTTTCTTTTTTTCTCCTACCTCCTCCTTTTCTGAATTCCATTATTTTTGTCTTCTCTACATTCAGTTGCAGTCCCTTTCCTTCCAGAAATTTTTCCATTTTCTTTATTATCTGTCTTAATTCCCTTTCGTTATTTGCCAGCATTGCCACGTCATTCGCATATGATAGTGCCCATATCTTCTTGTTTCCTATCACCAATCCCCGCTCTTGTATGTTTTTCATCTTCTCTTCTAAGTCTGCCATTGCCACGTTGAACAGTACCGGGCTCAGTGGACATCCTAGTTTTTACTCCTTTCGTTACTACAAACTCTTCCGTCTCCTCTTCTCCTATTCTTATCCTGCATCTCATTTCTGTGTACAGTTCCTCTATTCTTTCTCTCAGTTGCTTCTCTACCTCCATTCCTTTCAATGCTTTCCATATCACTTCCCTCTTAATTTTGTCGAAAGCCGCTTTCATGTCTGCAAACATTACCAGTACCCTTCCCCCTTTTCTTCCTATCTCCATTCCTATCACATTTTTTATTGCATGTATCGCATCTATTATTCCTCTACTTTTTCTGAATCCGAATTGTGTATCGTCAAGTTTTCCTTTCTCCTCCAGGTATTCATCCAGCCTTTTCCTCAGAATCTCCCCGTAAATTTTATATCCCGTATCCATCAATGTGATCCCTCTATAATTTTCTACCTTTTTCTTGTCTACCTTCTTATATATCGGAACCACCATACCCGTCCTCCATTCTTCCGGAACCTCTCCTTTTTCCCATATTTTCTGCAGGCATTCCCTTAATTCTTCCTTTACTTCTTCTCTTCCTTTTATCCATGCCTCATTTCCTATTCCATCCTTTCCTGCCGCTTTTTTTTCTTACTTCCAGCTTTTTTATCCTTGATTCTTTCCCATACTCTCTTATTTCTTTTGTCCTTCTTTCCCCATCCTCTATTTCTCTTTCCTCCATTTGCCTCTTAATAAAATTAAACCATTCTTCTTTTCCTATGTCTTCGTCTATACCGCTCCTCCCTTTGCCCATACCGCTTCTTACCGCTTCCTACAGTCTTTATCAGGTTTTTATATTCGTATTTTGCCTTTTTCCATTCCGTGAATTCTATTTCTTTTTTTCTTAATCTCTGCCTCTTCTCAAGTAGTTTCTTTTTCTCTTCTCCACACTCCCTATCCCACCATCCGTTTTTCCTGCTTCCTCTTTTTATCTCCCTTTTCTTCGTATTCTTCTATATCTCTTCTTTTAGCTTCTTCCATTCCCTACTCGCCCTTATTCCCTTCATCTTTTCCTTGAATTCTTTAATTCCTTTTTCTGACCAATCTGCTCTCCATTTTTGTTCTTCTCTCCTTTTCTCCCTCTTTATTTTCCCTTTCCATTTTATCGAGATTAGCAAATGATCCGACTCCCCTTTATTTATTACTTTCATTTCCTTTATTTGTTTCTCCGCCCTTTCATTGGTTACCACATAATCTATTACCGTGTTTCCTCTTGCCCCTATATATATCCAATCCCCTTCTTCAAAAATACATTCTTTGTTTTTTTCTGACACACTCAACGAAGGATTATAAGCGAGTTGAAGAGTGCGCCTTTTACGTCAAAAATGCTCTGCGCGCGCCCGCTGGCCGATTTCTGATGGACGATCCCATATGTACCCCAAACATAAGAGATAAAGAAATAGATTATATCAAGAAAACCAGATAATATCCAGCAAGAGGAGAAATCAGCATATTTATATATTGTCAGTGACTCACGAAATCGCCGAATGCTATACAGAGGAGTGATAGACCTAACCAAAGAGAAACTCGCAGAAAGACTACGAACGAGAAACGTAAATAGCAATCGATCGGAAGAATTACTGCGAGACCATCTATTTTGAGCTATGCTACGCGAAGCAGAATCAAATCGGCAAGGTATCCCTTGGTTTCAGTGAGACGAAGATAGCGTCGGAAAGTTATATGACATGGAGCAGTTGCACAAGATATTAAGTAAACCAGTAAGATTGCACTAGGAAATGCAATGGGACCTATACTGAAGTGTTGAGTATTAAAGTCCTCGACCCAGCAGGCATTAGCGCCATAATTAAGGAAAATATGAGCCCGGCACTGAGAATAGACGCAACTGAATTTAAAGAGTGTAAAGAGAGAGAAAGCCAGAGAGTAATGCACAGAGAAATAGAGAAAAGTCGATCACGCCAGAGAGAGAACATTGCTTAACAGAGAGGGCAATAGCCCAAGGAATATTATGAGAGAGTGGCATGATAAAATGAAAATTTAGTTACAAGCGGCAGAGAGAGAAACATCAGTGGGTATGAAGAAAGAACCGGACTATGAAATTAGGGGAAAACTTAACTTCAGGAAGTGAAGTGTACACTGATCGCGTAGAGAGAGAGAGAGAGAGAGAGAGAGAGAGAGAGAGAGAGAGAGAGAGAGAGAGAGAGAGAATTAAGGAACTTGAAATCTAGTGAGCATTCGCCAGAGTGTATAATAGACGCAGAGGGTGCCGAAAGGCGATGAGCCGAAGAGAGAAGAACGGAAGAGAAGAAGGAGCCAAGAACACGGACAGGATTACAGAAGAGAGCGACATTGAGAAAATGGAGTAGAAATGAGAGGGCAAAACCAGTAGAGCGCTAAAAACAATGATCGCCACATTAGTCTGAGCCGACAACAGAAATTGGGATCTGCACGTGCATGAGTTCCACCATGCCGTGAATACAACAACACAAGCTTTCACTCAAGTCTCATCGGCATTCTTAAACTTTGAACGAGATCCAAAGCCAGAAAAGAGCCTGAAGAAAGAATTTGAGGGAAAGTACCTCGTTGCACCGATCATGCCCAGAAGACTGGACAGACAGTCTAAAATGGCTTGAAGCTTTGAGAGATTTAGTAACTAGATTAACTGATTAGGCCAGCGATAAACAAGAGAAACAGTACAACAAGAATAAAAAGGATACGAGATTTCAGATAGGGGACGTCATGCGAAGGACACACCCATTATCAAATGCAGCACAGAAGTTTTCATACAAACTTGCTCTCAAATTTGAAGGTCCATTTAAGATCACGAAAATCTTATCCCCAACGTATATGAGTTAGGGCTAGGGGAGGGGAGTAACCATAGAATCGCGAAGGTACATGTCTCAGAATTAAATCGGTACATTCCCCCACGTTACAAGCAAAACCATAATTAAATACTCTTATATTATTTTTTTAATTATTTTGTTTTTTTTGTTCTTCATATAAATAGTACCATGGACCGTTTGCCAAAAAGTGACAAAGAAACCCAGGAGTCGGTCACAGGACTATCTTGTATGTACAGGAACTGGAGGCCGACATCCTGCGTGAGATTGAGGGTAACGCTTCGAGCGTTGCGGAATCGACTGCCGCAGCGGCCATGGTGGGAGCTCACGAGATCATCTCGGAGGAGTCCGAGGCTCCAGCACCATCCGCATCTCAATCTCCGCAGGAAATTACGTTAGAAGCCTGGGCAGAAACTGGCGCTTTCCCGCGCCGATTGATGCGCCCTCACGCGACAGAGAGCTGGGGATATCCCTCCAATGGTGCCAGCGACAGCAGGCGGACACACTCCTGAAAAACACCCTCCTGTATAAAATATAAATAAACACGAGCCAGCGATGCCAGGAGTAAAGACTTCGAGGGTTTTCGCCAAGTTTCTGGTTGGCATGTTCGGCGGCCTCCCTCTGGAAATACGCTAGCCAAGTACGGTGTCAGTGTGGCGCCTTTGTTACAAATACCACTGACACCATTCGACAGCCATAGTGCCGGTTTTTGGTAGCCGTAATTGGGAACGATTTTGTCCCCCACGTTAATACGAAAATCACGGGAAAAATAAGACTGGATTTTACGTTACAACCGCCACAGTAATTTTTTTCCGTGTCAGGATGATGCCTACCAAAATCACCCCGACATGTAACACTCACACACTAGATTGAGTGGAAAACACACTACACCCGACACTTATACACACACGCAATTTCACGGCTCCATCAAATGCAGTATAATCACACTGCATCACATTTCCTTCCTTCATTCTCGGAGCAGCAGTCACCGCCGAGAGAGAGAGAGAGAGAGAGAGAGAGAGAGAGAGTGAGACGGGCCGAAGTCCTCAGCTGATCAAGCAGCCAAGCTAGGTCAGCGCAAGCTCCAGCACCGTAACTTACACACATGATACACACACCTACACACTGCACCAAGCGATAGAGGGCGCACCCGCTGACGCGTGCATATAATAATTTTTACTAATAAACCTCAGACTAGTTACTTCTGCCATATGTAGTATTTCTGCAGAGAAAATTACTACATTTCTTTTAAAAATCATAAGCTTTACGGCTTATTTAAAATTAAATTAAATTTTTAAGCATGGATAATTTAGTTTAACGTTTATGATGCTAATGTGTAAAGTTTATTCCCAAATGAGGAGTGAAAAATTGAGAAGGTGGTAGATGAAACCACATTTAAAAGAAAATGTTCGCCAAGAATTTGGCATACACGTCACAATTTTCACATACTTTAAACTTCATGATCATGAAAAGTTCAGAAAATTTGTTGGCATGACATTTTCGCAATTCACTTTTTTGCAGAAACTGGTATCAGTGAAACTTAAACTAAAAAAAAAGTAATAGTAAATCACTGTCACCTGAGCTGATGTATATAAATAAAGATATATGTATATACATATATTTTTTAATTCTATTATATGTAGTTGACGATAACCAAAGAACAGAATATGTAGTTGTTTAAATGACTAATAACAAATATAAAAATAAACTTCAGTAGAAAAATAATTTTTTTTTCATAAAGTATAAATTGTTCTTCGCGTAAGGTTTTGTAGCAAAAGATAATTATATTTAGCTAACTAGGAAAGTTTTAAGAAAATAAGGTAGAACAATATTTTACTTATGTGATACTGCAGTATGTCAAGATAATGCTGGAATAAAATTACATTAAGTTAATTTATAAAGTATTAAATGATATAAAATTGATGACATTGGTTTCGCGTGAAAAATTATCAAATATAGAGTAATCGTTTTGTCATCAATAAATTATTTAATGTTATCTTTTTTTATTTATAAAACTTATTGTTTTCTAAACTTTGACAACTAACATCGCGCCATTGGTTCTGCCAGAGAATTTTTATCATAGTCATCCGTTGATGAATTATTCTCTACATCAACTAAGTTTATCATTTTATCGGTTGGAGTACGTACATCTTTTTATATTAAATTTTTGGTTAAAGACATGTACGGATCTGAGTAGGGAAGTAACCTTTGCAACATATCTCTGTTGCTGTCAATACTAATAATAAATGTAAATTATTAATATTAATTGAATTACCAACCCCTCGCAAGGAGTGAAAAAGATTTTTTCTTACGTTTAGCCAATCATATTTTAATTGAAAGTTAATTTTTTCGTTTCACATCCCATTTTCATCCTTAGGAGGGGTGGTAGCTAAAAAATAAGACTGGAATTTGAAAGAAGATATAATTTTACCTATTGCGTGAAGTTATTTTTGTTATAAGTAGCTGAATACATTTTTTTTATCAAAAGTCCCTGTATATTTGTTGGATATGGTATAGGAAGAGGAAAGGCGGTGCTTTCGCGGGTAGAGAAAAACCACACATGGCCTAACAGAACCAATACTTTATTGACTATGAATACTCTTAACAATTGCTTAGCACGTGCCGAGCACATCCACTCATCTCCGAAGCCAGAACAGGAAGAAAGTGAGAAGCGTCTCGTGCTAATTGCTCCGGTTCATCGGTTCTTTTCGCCGCAGCTGAAGGGATGCGCGGGGGCCTACTTTGCGCCGACTCAGTACACTTCGTAAGCTTCCTTGCGTCCCGCACGTCAGTATTGCCATAGCTACTCTCCTCCCAGTGAGCGGTGTGGGGAGTGCTGAGAACGATACGTGTCGTTGAGAAGTAGTAGTTCTGGTGGTATCTGTGATAGGCTTTGGAGCTGTAGCTGTCGGCTCTTGTTGCTGGAGTGACGTATGAGACGACACTGGTTGATCCCGATGAGGTAGCGTTGGTTGGTTCTGTTACATCCCAAGTGGCTCTGGTTCCGAGCTCTCCAGGAAGGCCGGCTTGAGTTGAGCGATTGAGACGGCCTTTTTCTGACCGTTTACCTCTATTATATACGTGTTGTGGAGACGGTGAATCGCACGATGAGGGCTTGTGTACGGTAGTTCCAGGGTTTTCTTAACGCTGTCCACACCCTTGAATACTTGGATGCAGGTTCGCAGCTCCCTATAAAAAAAGGGTGGGTGGCGTGTCTTGAGGCTGGCACCGGCCTGAGACTGCGAAAGAGATGTCGGAGGCTGTTGGTGTACGAGAAGATGTCCGCTGGGGTAACGAAAAATTCGTTACCTTTGAAGTTCCGATGGAAACGTTCGACCATCCCGTTAGACTGCAGGTGCGACGACTCAAACTGCGCGCCCCTTTCTGAGGTGATATAAATGAGCGTGCCGAGCATCGCAATCCAGTGATCCGTGAGATCTTTAGCCACAGTAGCGGCCTGAATGTTGGGTAGCGCGATTGCTGTTGGCCAGCGTGTGAATTGATCTACGACGCTGAGGCAATACTGAATTCCCTACACTAGCGGCATCTTGATGAGGTCGACGTGGATATGGGTGAATCAATTGTCGGGTTTCTTGAAATTTCTCAAAGCCTGCTGACTTTCGACCTTTGGCAGGGGTCGCAGCGTTTGTGCTCAGTTCCGCGCATCACGATGGATGTCGGGCCACATAAACTTGTGTGCAAAAGCCTTCGCTGTGGCTTTGATTCCCGGGTGTGCGAGGCCATGAACAATGACGAAAGCCTGGCGGCACAGAGCGGCTGGCAGGCAGGGCTTGACAGTGCCATTGACTATGGAAGAGAAGACGTTCTCACTATCTATAGCAGCTCGTCGTCATTGGCCTGTACCTCAACTATTGTGGTGGCATCGAGACGGCCTCGATCAAAGGTGTCCTATTGTCGCCGGTGGGGCTGACGTCGAGGGGGCGGGACAGTGTGCTCGTGACAGTGTTGTCAACTCATGGCATGTGAGTGAATTTAGCATTGAACTGGAGGATGAACACTATATGTCGAGCTTGTTGTGGCGAAGCTTTGTCCACTCGGTGGTCCCGGGCGTACACCAGAGGTTTGTGGTCCGTGAAAACGGTGAATTCTCGGCCCTCGCGGATGCGTCGAAAATGTTTCACCACCTCGTAGATTGCCTGCAGCTCGCGGTCGTATATGCTGCAGCGTTGTTGTGTGCTGTTGAGCTTCCTAGAAAAAAAACCTGCGGTCTTCAGTCAACCCTGGCTGTCTCTGGTCGAGCACAGCTCCAATTGCAGTGTCCGAGGCGTTAGTCCTCAGGGCGAAGGATGCAACCAGGTGGAGAAAGGTGGTGCAGGCTGCGTCTGCGAGACCGTCTCTGCAACGGTAAAAGTCCAGCTCTGCTTCCGGGGTCCAGTGGATTTTTTCCTTCGTGGTGCGACTTTTGGTGAGGTCGTGCAGCGCCGCTTGGGATTCTCTACAGCGTCTATAATAGTTCATCATCCCCAAGAATCTTCTAAGCTCGGAGACATCTGTCGGCCATGGGAATTCTTAAATGGCTTTTATCTTTTCCGAAGGGGGCTGCACGCCGTCTTGTGAAGCTAAAAACCCAAGATACACAACCAGCGGTGCGCCGAAAGTACATTTCCCTTGGTTGATGCGGAGTTCGGTTGCTCGAAGCGCTGCAAAAAGTTATCCAGAGATGTTGTAGATGTTACTCAAGGCTCGAAGACAAGACGAAAATGTAGTCAATGTAGACCCTTGTGAAGGGGAGGCCTCGAAGAACGTGGTCCATGGTCCGCTACATACATTAGGTAGCGTTGTGCAGGCCGAGAGATGTTCCAAGAAACTCATACAGGCCAAAGGGCGTCGTGACGGCCGTGTTCTCCACGTCCTATTCCGCTATGGGGATTCTGTAGGACGGCAGTATGAAAACATTACCCTTACTCTCCTGCAACAGATCCTCAATAATGCGTAGCGAATATAGATCAGAGATAGTGCTAATCGCCAGTTTAGTTGACGGTAATCTCCGGTCGCTCGGCATGTGCCGTCCTGCTTGGCCACTAGGTTCAGCGGGCTTGCCCATTGGCTGCTGGAGGGTCTAATGATGCCTTTATTCATGAGGTGGACGAAAATTTCTTGGGCTGCATAGAGGCGTTCGCCTGTAAGTCGTCGATAACGCTCCGCTACAGGTAGACCCGTGGTGGATATCGAGTGCTTCTCTAGCAATCCGGGCTGCTGAATAGGGCCTGTGTTGGGTTCGAAAAGATCCTCAAATTCCCTGTGTAGGTCTTTGTATCTTTGCGCCGTGTCGCCATCAAGGTCGCCGAAGGACTGGCTGGACGAGACAGAGTGTAGAAGGGAACGGTCGAGTGTACCTAGAGCTGAGATACCGGTGAGTGGATCAGTGATATGAGCGTTGCGATGGTCGAGAAGCAGACCGTGTGCTGAGACGAAATCCGCCCCTAAGAAGCTATGTGGGACGTTAGCGACTGTGAAGCAACACCGAAGATCTCTCCGTAGGTCGAGATTGAGTAAAAGCGTCTCGGTTACATAGGTACTGATTGGTGTGCGGTTGGCTGCGTAGAGTGTGCGTGGTTGTTTTGGTCGCGTTCCTCGTACTGAGAACCTTGGCAGTAGAGCGGCTACCGATCCGGTGTCGACGAGGAAGCGAAGCTTGGTGCGAGTGTCGCACAGGTGCAAACGATTGTCGGAGTTTGTGGCACTCACTTCTGGTGCCTGAGTCGGAGTTGCACCTTGATGATTCCCTGGAATAAGCCATTATTCGTCGCGGCTCCGGCGGCATTCCGGAACATGCACGGCTGTGTGCAAAGCCTTGTGCTGGCCCCGTGCTTGGCGTGATACCAGCAGTAGCCGAATAAATTTGTCTGGTATCGCTGCCAGCTGTTCGATGTGCCTCTGGAGCGGCTGAGTGAACGGTCTCTGGAGTATGACCGTTGCTCAAAGCTCTGGCGCTTGAGTGTGACGAGTTGCGCGACAGCGGCCTTAAGCGCGACGATCTCCTGTACCAAATCTATAAATTGCTGCTGAGTCGTGTGGTAGGTCTGAGCTGAGATCGGCACGACTGATGGCACTGCGCCCATCTGTTCGACGAGTTGATCGGCGACTGTTGCAAGCTCGGTGACGTCCTCCTTCTCCACGATGCAAAGGAGCGTGGCGACCTTGGTTGGTAGCAAGTCGACCCACTTCACATTAAGGGCAGTGTCCTTCATTATATCGCCCGCAAGGCTTTTCATTTGCCGATAAAGGGGAGATGATCTCTTATCGCCGAGTTAGAGTCCTGTGAGGATCTTCAAAATTTATTTTTCGGTGGAGCCCGGGATCCGCGAGATAATATCTTCTTTCAGCGTATTGTATTTTTCCGTGGCCGAAGGCTTGCCGATGATATCAGCGGCGTCGTTTACCGTCGCTTGTCGAGTGCTGCGACGACATAGTTGTACTGCTGCGCGTCATCCGTAATATTATGTGTCGCGTACGCGGCCTCAACCTGCATAAATTAGATATTTGGTTTTTTAGACCGAAACTTCGGGAGCACTACTTTGGCTGCCGCAGTAGCCAACTAGAGCTCGTTTTTCTCACAGCTGTTGAGTTGCACGTCGAAAATTTTTCGCGTGAGACTCTCTAACAGATCTTTTGCTTCGTGGCACTGTGTGCGTAAAAAATGTGTGTGCTACCGGTCGAGTGCGTGTGAAATATGGCGGAAGTCTGATTGTTCCGGTACGCGCGTCTCTGCTGCGAAAAGTCTGCGATTCAGTCTTCTTGGCTATAAATTTGAGAAAAATCTGCGATAGGTGAGTTGCGCGTTACTCGGCGGCGAGCACGAGCCCGCGAAGACGAGGATAGTTGGCTGCTATCTGACGTCGGAGACTGGCACGGACGTGATCTCGCCCAGGCGTAGTGCCGGTGGATATTCTTCTTCCGAGAACGACGGGCGCCGGGATGGCGTACCTATGGTTGGTGAGCGGCGGTATGGTAGTGGTTCAACTTCCGGAGCTGGATGCCGAAGGGCGGAAATGGTAGCTTGCGCGGGCAAAGGGCGACGTCTTGGGCCGTGACAAAGGCCAGGGCCCGCGCTTTTGGTCAGCGGGCTGCGACTCCTAGTTAGCTCTCCGGTTTGTTGGCTGAGAGGCTGTGACGGACTTGGACGCATGCTGTGTGCGAACAAAGTTCCGTGGTTCTTGCGTGTGTGTGCTGTCGGCGCGCTGCTCCGAATGATTTCGTAGGCGCCGGTGGCGTTTGTACTCCTTTTTCTTTTCGTCCTCTGTTTTTCCTTTTTCCACTTTTTTTTTCAAGGTCACCACTGTTGGATTAGTATAGGAAGATGAACGACGGAGCTTCGTGGGTAGAGAGAAACCACACACGGCGTAACAGAAACAATATTTTATTGACTATGAATACTCTTAACGATTGCCGTGCCGAGCACATCCACTCATCTTGGAAGCTAGAACAGGAAGAAAGTTAGAAGAGCCTCATACTAATTTCTCCGGTTCATCGGTCTTTTTCACCGCAACTGAGGGGGTGCTTAGGGGCGCCTACTTTGCGCAAACTCAGTACACTTCGCGCGGCCTAAGTCCCTGCTTTCGGCGCGAGCCTTCTTGCGTCGCGCACGTCATTGTTGCCACATATTCGCTTAGACGTTAATGGATTAAGTTGCTTGTATATTTTATTCTTTTATTAGTCCTTTGTTAATTCTTTTGTAAAAATTTTAATATCTTATGTCATGCATTAATATAAACTAATTGAAGTGAATAAAGTTCTCAAATTTTACAAAAATTTGAATATATATTAATTAATGCGATTTTCTTTTCTTACCACTTGGTCCAAATTCTATTTTACTATGCAATTCTTCTTGATGTAAAATGATATGAATATTGTATATACGTATGAACGCACAAATTTCAATTTCATCACTAAACATTGCATTCATTGTCATAAAATTTTTACACTGATGTACATCTGCTATTCTTCTATCATATGATTTATCTCCTACTATGAAAGCTTCGTAATCAATAAAGTTTTTTATGACATGATATACAATTTGTTATCTTTGTAATCTTGTCTATGCTTTTCTTGATCATTGTACAAAAAATATGCAAATGACCTAAATAAACAATTTCCATCAGCTATAATTTTAATTTTTATATTTTCTATGAAGTTTTGCATTTTAATCTTCTGCCAATTAATATTGACTTTTCAATATTGATTTTAATTTCTGATTAACTGGATAAAAATCCTAAATTCTCTTTAAAATAAGAATCTCTCTTTGCTTTTTTAAAAATTCAATTTAATTATCAAAATAATCTTGCAGCATATACTTTTAAATTAATTCAATATAGGTAATCTTCTAGAATGTAAATATAAAAGTTTTGTTATATAGATATCTTATTTCTTAAATATATCTTTAGGTTATATTTAACAACAAAAATTTAAAAAATTTTTTGTAATATGGATGATATAAAAATCTCAATAAAAAATGTAAAGAATCTACAACTAAACTATAGAGTGAAATTGGCAAAAAAAAATGAACAGATAGTAGATGTATAAGAAATATAGAGTGATTATAAATAAAATTTATTTATACAAAACTTACCAACAATTGAGTAGCTTTCTTAAAAATTTTTTACACTACAGCTGTTGCAATACTCAAATGATTTTTTTCAATTTTTCTTAAACACACTAAAACCTAGATTCGCGTACACAATAAAATACCAGTAGCAAAATTTAACTGTCATAGAACTTTGTTAGATAGATGCGATGACCTTTGGAACAATAACGCACTTTAACGTATCAAAAGTAAATAACAAATTCGCAAACAGACGGATATTCTTCGACGTTTTCAAATCAACTAAACTATAAACAAAGTGAACTTGACAACAAAAATTAACAGCTAGTATATGTACAAAATATATTTAGAATTTGAACATTCTGATAAACATTTCGTTTATTAATTACATTATATAACTTTATTTTAATTTCATTTAACGTGAAGTAACGAAAAAAAAACATACATGATTATGATAATAGGGATATAAGTGACCACAATAATATGAATACAACGAAAATTTCATCTGCAATTATATAAAATATCATAAAATAAGCGTTCAATCGAGGAAAATAACGGAAGAAATTGCGAAAATAACGTTAAAAATCGATAAAATAACGTAGATCTCCTTTGAATTCACATGGGAACCTCGATTCTTATAAACGGCTTATAATATTAATTATTAATATTATAAATTCTTATAATATTAATAATTAATTACAAATTATTGTTAATAATATTAATAATTGGGTTATGTATATTACAAAAACTTAAAAAAAATTAATTTATTTAGTTAAAAATAAATTAATAGTATATATATATAAGTGGATCGAAA
>UELV01176004.1:0-19113 GCA_900490015.1 Megastigmus stigmatizans | reverse complement strand
GAGAGAGAGAGAGAGAGAGAGAGAGAGAGAGAGAACAGAAAGGCTGCAGCGCGTGGGCTCGAGAACACTCGTCAACGCCGTGTAATAACCTCGATCGTATACACGCGCGCGACTTATGTCACGCGAAGGGAATAGAAGCCACTACTGCGCGCGCGCGTCTGGCGAATCTCTCGAACCTCTCGGACTTTGATGCGAGCTGCTGCCGCACCGCACGCTTCCAACTATATATATACTCGGCAACGCAATCTACACTGTAAAAGTGAGTTAGTGTCGATCTTGTCGGATTGCTTTTTTTTATCAACTTTCTTTTTCTCCTTCCTTCCTGTTAATTTCGCGTTAAATGTTTTCAACGGCTGGTTCGCGATGAGAAAATGCGTTTTGTCGTAGTACCATTTAGACGATGATATTCTTTTTTACTTGGCTTTGACGCTGGTCCTTTGGTTTAATATCGCGATTGATGATGTACAAATGGGCTGTTTCTAATTTTTAATAACGGTGCTAACAATGAAAGCTGACAATTTTCGTTTTTATGCTATTTGTACTCAGTTTTAATTGAAAATTAAATTATGATTAAAATTAATGTGGTATGCATTATAAAAACATTACTTTTATTAATATATTGAATGAAATATTTCTAATCTCACTCTGTCATAATATTTTTTCTAAAAAGAAAAAAGGGTTCAAAGTTGTAATAAAAAGATGAGCATATAAAGAAAAACTTGTTTAGAGCACAATGAAAAAAAAAAAAAAAAACACTTAGTTTAAAAAACAAATTCGACCCCACTACTTGACATGAAAGATAAAAAAAATTCTTATTTAGGGCTGTAGTCTTACGATTCTTGGCATGTAACTGCTTCTACATCTACTGAATAGAATCAAAATTCAATTTTCATTTCCGCAATATTTCTATACATACATATAATTTTTTTTTAACTAAATACTTATTTGTCTGATGTATATTTCATTTGTATACTTCAGACCAGCAACATTGGAATTTTTTTATATTTAAAATTTTTGAAAATTGCATCAGTTTTTTTTTATATTTAATTTTCACAACTTTTATGCTAAGTTATCAAATTGCAGTATATTTTTTACATCCAAGTAACTATATTCATATTATCCTATTTACCTGTGTGCAGCATGCAATTTAAAAATGGAACCCTATACGTGTAGGCAATTTTAATTTTTTTTTTTTTGCAAGATTGTAACAGATCGTTTGTCTTTTGAAGTCTCTGTATTGACGTCAGATCATATAGAAAACTTCAAAGATTGCCATATACGATATCATGTTACTCGTAATTTCAAAGGCTTCTTTGATTTTAAATGTATAAAAAAAATTCAAAATGTTAACAAAGAAAATTTGCTATAATCTATCCTAAAATACTTTTCAAATTTTTATTAAATATACTATAATAATTTAATTTATCAATATTTTTGTTGCAGGTAAGCATCCATAAATTCCACCTATTTCAAAACGAAAAAGTTCCGCTGCTAAGGTAAAATTCATCCGAAAAATATTATAAATCTTCTTCAGAGTTTATTTCTAAAAAAACATCCCTAAATATTCTTGTTTTTTGCTCTTACTCATAACGTTTTCTCTCTCGCTAAAGTAAATCCACGAATCCAATTTTGTTGCAAACCGCTCAAAGTAAATATTTGTCCGTATAACCAGTAGTCAAGTCACGCATCATCGGTTATACTCTTTATCAAGCAAGTGAGTTTGCTTTAGCGGTGATTGATACTATATGGGATATGCGTGAGCGGAAGATTCGAGCATTTGTTTTTAATTTGGCCTCAGCATGTTAGCGTTGGTTAGTCGTAGATACCGACGAATCTCCTTTCACGATCGAGCACTTGCGTAAACTTGAGTGATCGTCTTTTGTAATTTATCGAATGACGGCGAATACCTTGCAATTGGCTTTTTATAGTCCAGTGACGGATGTGCGGTGAAATCTACAGTAGCATTAAAATGGTGAAACGTTTGAAGTTCTTGGTTGAATTAAAAAACTAGCGAATTGAATTGGAATAGTTGCCATTATAGAAAGTAGAAAATTTTCATGATATGCTTCGAACTAATGTGAAATTTATTCATATATCAAAATAATTTCATAAAATAAATACTGAATAATAAAAGATTGTTTAATTAATGCGTCAGTTAAGATAAAATATAATAATCGAATGCCTAAATAGCGTTCTTAACATAATCTTCGGATTTTATACGTTTTTCAATGGAAATGTTACATATTACTTATAATTATAATTTATTATTATTTACTTTATGCTAACTTTCTAAAATGTTGGACGTTATAACTGAATTGTAGGAAATTTCCATTATTTACTTATATACCAGTAGACTATTTTTTCACATTTAATAAGAAAAGAATTCTAATTTTATCTCTGTATTTGGCAGAATTTATGAAGTCGTTTGTCTATGTATTTTTCTAGTCAAAAGGCTATTGTCTTTTAATGAATGGATTCATATCGAATTAAAGACTGTACTAAATGCAATACTACGAGATCAATTAAATGTAATTGCATATCCGAAGTAACATCACTAACAATACCGAAGTTCCATTCAATTGAATGCTAACAATTCTTTTGGAGCTCGTTAAGTAACAAGCGTTAAATGTCCTGAAAAAGGCATACAAGACCGTATTTATTTTCCTTTTGAATGCAGAGTGCAAATAAAAGAGTACAAAATAGTGGGTAAAAGTATCTTTCTTTATTGTGCAGGTGACTCCTTTAATTATTTTCAATAAAAATCTCGTGCAAACAATTTACTTACATCTTAATGGCAAAATAAGTTAGGCGCAAAAGAAAAACATTGGCGATAATCATTTACAATTTATGAGAAGCGATGTGCGTAAATTTTCATTAATTCCAAGTTCATAATTGTTAACCCGAGGTGATAATTTCTCAAATTGGTTGTTCCATTGAAAGCGAGGCATTCATTGAGAAAAGGATCGACTCGATTAAGTCGCGGCGGGCTCGCTTGGTCAAAGCCCCGCTTAATGTATGTGTCATGAAAATATGTGCACGCGCTGCACTCACTGTGTCTTTGTTGTCGTGGCACTTACGACGACCCGCTCGTGTTTCTCGTACGCAGTCTTACGTGCAATATATGCATATAGTCTCAGGAAGCGGTTGACTATATTTTAAGACCTTCATGACGTCAACGGTATTTGCGCTCATGTCACAAAAAATGAGCCTTAAATAATTTCTTTTGAAAAGTCGGCAACTAATTCATGCATGAATTGAAAATGAATATCCTCGTTTAAAACGAATCAATCATTGAAAGGTTCTTATATGCAGTGAACGGGAAAAATTGAAAAATGAAATATCGCGTTTCTTTTTAAATACGCTGAATCTCTATAAATCATATAGCTATATATTGCTCGGTTTCCTTTTTGATGTTATTCCGTTACCGTTCTTCAAAGGATGCTACGGTACCGTAGCGACGACACGCGACCATTTGAAAATGTCATATCTGCTTTAATTATGAAAATACACATCACTGCGCTCTAAATAATTCACGAGACACAAGTGACGAGAAATTATAATGTAAAATTGACCTTTGAGCCATTTACAATTCTTATTCAACAGTAATTTTCCTAAAATAATAAATAGTTTTCTAACAGAAATAATAATGTTTTGATTAGATTTAAAAATCTACAATGAAATATATCTAATAAATGTAAATATATCAAACAATGCGAAAACTATAGTAAATAATGATCAGAAAATCGTATTCATTTATATTGCAAAGAACAAGCTTGCCTGTCTACTTTTTCTTCCAGTATGTGCCGGCTATCCCGAAAGTTTTCGCGACTAAGGTTTTGCTGCTCTCTCGAATGGCATTTCTTCTTTATAAATGCACGCAATGTCCCGTATATACGCTGAGTTTTATTGCTTTCACTTTTCTCCGATTCCTGCGCCTGCATATGTGTTTGTATGTAACGAGTACACTACGCCAAGCGCATACACATACGATTTCAGATATAAATTTCAAAAGTTCGCAGTCAATTCGTTGGCACTTGGTTTACTTAATCTCAATGATTTGTTCTAACATACCACTGCATAATAATGTTTTTTATAAATCATGATTAATTTATCAATGTTATAAAAACTCTCGCTCCAAGTAGTAATCCATAACTTATAAATTAACAAAGGTTCGGGCGGAAATTGTCACTCTGGACAGTAAACATCAAATGGAGTTTTTTTGTATCGTTTCCAATCTTTTATCTATATAGCTATAATTATATCGTAACATTTGACTCGTTGACTACTGCTTGTACAGTCCCTATATGAAAGCATGACTGCATACGTCAACGTGAAATTAAAAAAATAATTCAGAGTTTCAAGACAACACTCGTTAATTTTGTTCAATATTAAACTTAGTTAAGTGATTATAACCATGTATGAGTGGTGTGCAGTTAGCAAACGATCAAGTAATGAATGATAAAACGTCGTGTTTAAAATAACTACACGTTTCTTACGAAATATTGGAAGCTCTACTCAATTCCTAAACAGAAATATTTACTATTCTATTAAAATGAGTTCTACTTTGTATTGCGTAAAAGTTAATATTGTTAATAAAAGACAGTAGTTCGTTACATTAATATTTGGAAGAGCTTAATTCCATAACTGAAACTTATTAATAGAGAGATGTTTCCATTTGCATATAACATACGTTTCAGTTCATTTAGATAAAATGTATAATAGAAGTTTTAGTTTAATTAATTTTGAAAGCAGTATTTACCCTAAAATAGTACATTTCGACACGGGGGCGGAAGAGGATTATTTCACTCACGAGACGTTTTTCGGCCGAGCGAAGCGAGGTCGAAAATTCGAGTGAGGGAAAAATCCTCTTACGCCCTAGTCTCGAACCGTATTTTTCATCACGAGAGCCGTAAAGTCGCATCAAACATGCGATTTTGTGGTTAGAGTGACGAAAAGTATATTTTAAACGTGTTTTACATAATTTAAAAATATATTTAACAGCAAATTGTCTAGAGATAAGTATTTATATTATAAATATAGTTTCTTTCGATAAATCCGTGCATTAATTCACGCGAAACATTTGAATTCACAGGATTTTCATCCTCTCGAAAAGAGTCAACGCCTTTCTGTATCTCTTAATACACGATTTGAGTTTGAAACACATGATACGGACGTGTGCAAACAGACTCTTTTCACCGTGCAAACGTCCAGCATGGAGTCATATTTTCAAGGCAGAAGTAGCTTCTTCTCTTGCGCGAATTAACAGGCTGCTTTTTTTGACCTCTTCCACTTGACTACGACAAGCGTCGCGTAAGCGCTGCGGGGTGCCGTACAAAAATATAGTGGAATGAGAGAATGAAACAGAGAGAGAGAGAGAGAGAGGAGAGAGAAAAGTCTTTTTCCCCGTCTTTTTCCTCGTCTTTCCTGTCTTACACTCCTACGCCAGCCACTACATTTTCCTTTTGCTTCCTCTCGTAGTCTCTCTTTCTCTCTCTCTTTTTCCACCTCTCTCGCTCGCTCTTTCCTTGTTTGTATCCGTACTCATCTCTTTCGCGCTTTAATTCCCCCGACTGCTCCGCGTTTTTGCGGCTCTCTTCCTCCCCCCCTCTCTCTCTCTCTCTCTCACTCTCTCTCTCTCGGCTTTATTCGCCCTCTTTGGCTGCCTGTCAGAGATCAGCGCACCCGAGACAGACAGAGAGAGAGACAGAGAGAGAGAGAGAGAGAGAGATACGCGACGACTGAATGTAGGAGATGCGGAACGTTACCAGACGACCTGACTTTATGGTGTTTTTGATGCTACTTTGCGTCGACGCTCTCTGCTTTTTACGCTCCTGACGTCTGTCGGCCTTCCTCCTCCTCCTCCCCCACGAACTCCTCCTGGACTTTTTTCTGGGATTTATTGACCTATTGGCTGGCGCGCGTTATCGGCGAAACGACCAACGAGATCGAAAACTTTTTTTTATGCCTTCTTTTCTCTTACTCGCTCGGGGATGAAAACAAAGTTGATTTGTTATTGAAAACGACCGAGAACTCGTATGTTTACCTCTATGCTATATTCATCGCACAAAAGTTCCATCTACACACAAGCAGGTTTTGTTTATTTAACACAAAAATCACGTGTATCTCACTGTCGAAATTGCTCTTTTTTATGTTATTATCACGTTCAAGAGTCACCGCATTATTCCGGACAATGTATAACGAAAGAACAGTGGAGCATCGCCATTTTCCGCAACATCAAATTTAATGGTCCAGAAAAGCGGTAGTGTCCATAAGCCAAAGTTTGCCAAACTGCCAAACGGCCAAGTATATGCAAAATTTCTTGGAGAACAATCGATCAACAAGTCGATGTACAACATATATACGATAGGGGAAGGACGCGTATACTTCCCCCTCTCCGTCTCTCTTTCTCTCTCTCTCTCTCTCTGTCTCTCTGGCGTCGTAAAATCAGGTGTCCTAAGTGCGCGATTTCCAACTCCCTTGGGGTTATATAATGTCGTTGGTCGTCGAGGTTCCCGACAAACAGCAATATTGAGTGAGTTACTAGATGGGTAATAGCTGCTGCTACCGCTCCTCTCTCTCTCTCTCTCTCTCTCTCTCTCTCTCTTCAAAGCCGCGCAGAGCTTTCCTCGGTTTATATGGTGAGTGTATACATGTATATAGAGCGCAGCGAAAGAGAGAGAGAGAGAGAGAGAGGGAAAGAGAGAGTATATAGTACACAGGAGTGTCTTGCGCCTGTATCCCAGGGTGTAGCCGAACCGCGGAAACAACAACCCGCCGAAATATCCTCTTCCTCTCTCTCTCTCTCTCTCTCTCTCTCTCTTATCTTGCGGGATTTTCTCCGTATCCATATATAGATTCCCTGTATAATAGACGTGCATGTGCGAGTCTATCTGATACACGCACACACACATACACACACACACACACACACACATATATATATGCGTATACAGGGGATGCGGTGTATAGCGAAGTTGTTCGCCTTGGGGCACTATCGTAGCGTTTCCTCGATGCAAATGATAGCACGAGGAAGCAGGAGGGGGCGAGGAGGGGAGAGGGAGGCCTTGCTCGTGAATACCTTGTTGCTGCTGCTACAGCTCGATCGTGGCAGGCAGGTGAAGCCATCTGCTAATGACATGGGCGACGTTGTTACAGTGCAGCGATGCGAGCGCCTCTCTTTTCCTTGTAATACTTCACTCGCGCTCCGGCCTATTGTTCTAGTTTAATTTTGCGATGACGCGCGCTCCACTGCTAGACTACAGCTCGATTATTCTAATTATTGAATCAAAGACCCATGACGGCACGGACTCGTACATATCCTTCTCTTGTCACTCAATAGCTTATTCTCAGCAATAATTCATTTGCGTGCATTTCAGAAATACAAATACATTTATGTATTATAATATCGATATATTTATGAGGGCTTTTAATAATCTAATAGACAGCCTTCTTTTGTATTCTCTCCGGGAACTAAAATATTTGTGCCAATATTGCATTAGTCAGTGTGCTGAATATAGAGCGGGTATTCAAATTCTCATATATACAGTATCGAGCAAAGCAATTTTCCTAAATCATCGAGCAACAATTTATTATGGTAAAAAGAAAAAAGGTGATCGCGCAGTCAGATGACGAGAACGCAACTTAAGCACACTGTGCAGTACAAGCATTTGCTTTAATTGCGGACATCGCAAGCCTTTGGAATATAGCATATAGCAGTATAATGAAAGTCATATTTTCGGAGGATAAATTATAATAAGGACCGTAGCTATGCGTCCTCTTATATATATAGCCCTTCTCCTCCTCCTCCTGCTACCCGCCTCTCTCTGAAATATGATTTGAAGATATTGCGGCAATGCTCGCGGGAGATTTTAATGAAGCATAAATAAGAGAGGAGAGTTCATTTCAGCGTGTATATATAAGTACGTTTTCTTTCGCGTAGCCTAAACCGCGAAGTTTCGCATGATGCATATGCGTCGTAATCAAATCCACCAACGATGGACTCCAGTCTACGCTACGTTACGACATTTGCGAAATATCTTTATAATCAGAAAACCGAATGGATTCATTATTGTTGTTACAAAATTGTAGACTATGCATATAATTGCTTTTCTTCTTAGCGCGTAAATTCTAGCATGATAAACACACGCAAAATCGACTACATGGACAGTTTTGTGTGTCCTCGAAATATAATATGATCGCTCTGAACAGAAATTATGAAGCTTGCATTAATATTATATATGTATACAGGGTTGGGGAAAAACTTAGTTAAATCTGCGCAGTGGTGGTACGAATGAACGGGGCTTATATGCTATCAACTGCGCCACAGGGACTAAGGTAAAACACAGGCATTGCGGTTCTGACGCAGCTGCGATTACAATGCTCATTACTAGAAATATTTCCGCGTGTGCACGAGTACTTATATCTGCTCGCGGAAACGAAGTTGAGGGTTTGAGAGCTCGCGCGATGATGTCCACCTGTATTATATTATATACTGAATTCAAAGCACATGAATATTTCCTAGTCGCAGTTACGAGCCTTAGTGATGTTTAGTTACGATTTACAGGCTGCAAATTATTCAGGGAATGACGGTTATATATTCCGCGATCCGAACAAAGGTCGTTGATACATTGCCTGCGCAGATTTGCATCTGGATGGCGCGCTACGCTGGATTGTTTCAACAATATCGCTCTCTCTCTCTCTCTCTCTCTCTCTCTCTCTTTCTCTCTCTCACACATATATACGAATTTACTTTATCAATTATACGCATATAAACTATGATAGTTTTCACGTATAACACGGTTCTCATCTTAAATAACGCTGGTTCCGTTTGGAAAATTTTTGCGTCAGTCGCAATTATATATTAATATATAACAAAGGTTTATTTCTATCTTTGCCTCGATGCTGCAAGCTGGCCGGATTAAATTAAGAAAAAGCTAAATGTAAACATCAAATCATCGAGCAATAAATTAGGCGCATTACTGCACGTAGCGACCATAGTATTCAGTCTTCCAAGCTGCAGCAGGTGAATGGCTCGCTTACCCGTAATGCCCCAGAGATTGCACAGTAGGTTGCACCCATTGGTGTAACTACACTCCCACACACACACACACGCACACATACACATACATGGACACATATGCGCGGCACAGAGTCTCTGAAAATTCGGTTTTACGCATGAGCAGCGGAGGCTCCCGCGAGTATACGCACACACAACAGCTGCCCAGTAGCGTAAACTTGGCCGCGCGCTCGCGCGGGGGCATTGTCTCGGGCCCCCTTTCTCTCTCTCTCTGGCAAATTAACGACGATAATTGACGGCGATCGCGTTAACGTCCTCTCTTTTATCTACCCTCCGCCGCCGCGACAGTCGATCGCTCGAGTGCCTCCCTATGCGTATATATACAAGGTATATGCAGTGCACAAAAGAAAAAACGGCGAAAGGGGGAAATCCATTGACGATAGTCTACCGTTTGACACGCTCTTTAACAATACCGATCGCTTGTCTTTCTCTCTCTCGCTCCCTCTGTGTGTGTGTTTCTCCTGGCTGGTGTGGTGTAGCTTGGAAAGACCATAAATCGCGAAGAGGGCCGAAGGCGGACCGGATGGGCTTTAATAGTCGCCGCCACCGCCGCCGACCGAGTCTCGCGCATATACTATATAGCGGCGTGCGTGCGTGTCCTCCTCGACTGCAGTCACGCGCCGCCCACGCATCCACAGCAGCGACTGCACACACACACACACACACACTCAGGTAGGCTGGATCATACGGGCCGGTGTTGGCGCGAATTCGCAAGTTTCTAACGGGCCCATATAACGGGTTGATAATGCATAGAGAAGAGAGAGAGAGAGAGAGAGAGAGAAAAGACGGAAGGGGGCCGCGAACTCGCTCGCGCATTGTGCTGCACCACCGCGGGATATGTGTATATATGCGCCTCTATATAACGGCCTCTCCGCCTATAGCATTCGGAATTTGTCGTCGTCGTCGTCGTCGTCGTCGCGGGAAAACACTTCGGAAGTCATATCTAACCCCGTGTACACTGTGCTTGTGTGCGTATGTGTGTGTGTGTCTATAGGCAAAGTTTGCATCTCCGGACCGGGCCAATGCATTGTGCGGGAGAAGCGACGGGCCGCAGGGGATATATTTCTCCGAGCAACGACGACGATGAAAGTTACCGAGAAATCGCTGTATACCCGATAGATCGTGCGCGCGGCACTTCTCCTATCCGTGCACCGCGCGAGGAAACTCAATGCTCTTTCGCCTAGTGTGGCAATCGCTGCGCGCGCGACGATGAGTTTGCATGTATATACATTTCGCGTGGGCAAAGTGAATTTCATTCGGTTGCGAGCTCTGTCTGTTATAGATATGCTATGTGTATACGCGTGCGCCTGAAGCCGATGCTGCTGCTCCGGCTTCTGCATCGCGAGTCGTGTCCTTTGATTATTGAGGATGCGACTGGATGTCTGTTTGCTGAGAGCCGTTCAGCGATGTAGTGGCTTTTCTAAGCCAGCTATTTCTCTCTCTCTCTCTCTCTCTCTCTCTCTCTCTCTCTCTCTCTCTCTATCCCTTTATACATAGGTGCATGCAGTGCAAGCGGATTTGAAAATCTCATTGCGAGTTGACAAAAAATTCAAGATTTATAATACTTCAGTTGTTACGCGTCAATATTACCATTTCTATACTGATATCTATTGGTAGATGAATTTTCTATGAGCTACGAAACGATGACAAAATTTAATAATTATATGCGGAGAAAAGGTTTTATGAAAAATTACCAAGTACTTTTATAGTAATCTATATGGATAGACTCAAAAAATGAGAAACAAATTTGCTATAATAATTAATAAAATTTACAATAATTAGACTAAATATTACAATAAAACATTACAGTAATTTTTTTCATTTTTTGACCTATGTCCCTTAATCATACTATAGCGAAACGTAGTAATTTTTCGTATACAATGTTTTCATCCGTGTATGCACGAACCGATTAATTGAAATTGTATAATCGAGAGTTTGAAAAATAATGATTAAAACTCCGACTGCAAACACAATAGCCCGTAATAAAAGGAACGGCACTTTTTACCGCTCGCACTTTTCTACCGGGGCATAACTTGCGCCGCCCTTAACAAACATTAAAGGCGTCTCAAATAAAAAAAAAAGGAAAAAAGAATAATAGTCGCGCGACTCTATTAGCCGTTAAACTTTCCACATCTGCTCTCGAACGACTATTCGAAAAATCCTAATGAAACTTATACAGGTATTTCATCTCTTGCTATACTTCCCCTGCGCACGACTAAATCTCCCTGCAAAATGACTGCGAAATCCGTGGAAAATGGTGCAGCCGACCGTCAAATCTCCGCACCTTAACCTTTATGCACTTATAGACTTTATATATATACACAGACGTAGACAGTAAACGGAAAATCCGCGCGGCGGATGGTATAAATTCGTACGGAAATCCGTACGGCAAACTCTCGTCGCGCGGTGAGATTTTCCAGCAACAATAAACAGCAGCGGCGCGAGTTTTCGGTCTCTCTCTCGGTCTGGCACGCGGCGAGGCCTTAATTTGTTTTACTTTCAGCGCCGCGTCTGCGATTTCGCCCGCGAGAATGCAAATCTCTCTCTCTCATCTTCTCTTCGCAGCGGCTGCAGCAGCAGAAAGCATATACTCACATGCCCGCGAGGTTTCGCTCGTAGATCAAGCGACGCTGCGCTGCGCCATGCCATGCAGAGTGCAGTCTATAACTTCGCCACTATGTGTATATGTATATAGAGGCGCGCGCGTATGCTGATGAACATGGAGATAGGGAGCGAGAAGCGGCAATGCTGCTGCTGCAGCCCTGCATATGGCTTATCCGTTGGCTGCGATCTTCGCCGCAGCTACTTCGTGCGGCTCTTCTCTCTCCATCTCGAAGAATACCGTTCGAGCTGGCGCGCGGCACAGTGACGAAAGTTTTCGTGTATAGGCGCGATTAGCTAACGATGACTTTTTCACGGCGGCTTGTCTCTCAATAGTTGCTCAAAGTTTGTTCATTTCAAGATCGTTTGGAAAAATACACTTTTGACGAAAAATGAAATAATTATTGATATAAGGTTAATGTTAAGCCCTTCTTGAGTTCGGTTTCATTCGTACTGAAGATTGAAACTGAAAAACAAACGATTGCAGATTTATTTACTTTTAGGGATTCATTTTTCTATGTAAATAGCACAGTTTTTTGAGATACTTTATTTAAAACTAGTTTTTCGTAAGTTCAAAGAATATCTTTCTATAAGTAAGTCGATATAAAAATGTATATTCGTAAAAAATGTCTCGTTCAACAGTAGGCAATAGTGCTAAAACAAATATATAATATAAAGATGCAATGTGGACGAATAAAATAGCGGAAAAAGAATTCGCTATTTTTGCAAAGAGTTCGAAAAGAGTTTTATATACGTGAACGAAAGAAAATGTGACTGAAGTATCCGAACCGGAAACAGGTCAATTTCACCAATCCAGTTTCCGCATCTTTGCTGTGTCATCGTTTTTTTTCTTTCTATTAGGCCAAAAACACACACAAGCTTTGCGCATCGTCATAATTTTTAATAAGCCTCGCATCGTCTCCAATTTCGTATAGCTTACTTATATTTCTGTATAAGCCTCGCTGCAACGTCAAGTCATTCATAAAGCAACTTTTTGTTGTAAAGCAAGCTGCATTCTGATCACTCGCAAAAAAGGCATTTCCATCGAAACAATTGGTAAATACAAATACCTGGTATACATGCATGTATATCGATTGGCGCAATATTAAAATGCAACGCACGTGTCGACATAGGAAGTTCAAATTGCTAAAATCATTATGCATAAAAATTTATCGCACTTATAAGACTTCTTGGTAATTGAATGTAAGTACTTATTCAGCATTGTGCTGCATAATAAGATCCCCTGTACATGACAAATTGCAAAGCCGCGATTCGAAATTCTCTCCCTCTTTCTCTCGGTCTCTTGCTGCAACTTCAGACTTTAGCTTATAAGTAAATTGAATCAGCAGTATTTTCTAAGCCATCTCGCATTTCTCCTCGTTTCCATAAGCGTCGGTAGATTTCTTTATCGAATCCCAGCAATAAACAACTCGTACGTAAAATTAATACGTGTATACATATAATGCTTTTCACTTTGCATCACTTAAAACTGACAGCTTCACTTAGCCACCGTACATTCATTATTAATAAACGAGCTTAAAAAAAAGAAGAAGTCCACAAAGTTTTAAAAGACTCTGCAAAAATAGAAGACGGGAAAGAATGCATTCGATACTTGTATTCCGATAGCTGAAAACTGCCGTAAAATAAGAAGAAAAGAATATATAAAAAGCATTTGAAGAGCTTCCCCTCCGGACTCCCGTGTTCTTTTCACAGTAGCAGCAGCAGAAGCAGCACCAGAAGCAGCACCAGAAGCAGCAGCAGAAGGAGAGAAAGGAGGATGAAAAAGAAAGCGATACGAGCCTTTTCCGCACTCACCGGGCGTTTCCTCTATTTCCCGTTCCTCTATATCTCCGGTCTGGACTGAGCAGAGGCACTGCGCACGCCACTGTCGATCAAAGATCCCGCGGATTCTCATTTCGGGGGGAGGGAGAGGAAATCGAGCTTCTGGCAATCTATATGTATATAGCCCCGCGCGTGCGGTTCGCCTCTGAAACCGCCGCGTCTGCAAGGCCCTGCTGCTGAGTGCTAGAGTCGAAACCGACCGAAACTGCTGCAGTTTCCAAGCGATGCAGCAGTAGCAGCAGCGACGTGCCGATGTCTATGTGTTCCCGCTTGGGCTTTCCGCTCTCACTCTGACCTATACTGCAGCAGTGGAGAAGAATTTGGCATCGCGAGCGTTTAAATGCCGAGGATCGTCGAGGAGCGACGAGAGAAGGGCAACGAGAGAGTCTTGTCTACCGAGAGAGAGAACTGGCCACTATACGTGCCTGCGGGCTATAGATTTGGATTTCCACCCTGTTACAGTTGCTCTCCTATGTATATCTACACTTCGGATTTCCGAAATTCCGTGCCGAGGATCTGGCCTTGGACTTTGTACGCTCTCTCTCTCTCTCTCTCTCTCTCTCTCTCTCTCTCTCTTTCTGTCTCCCTCTGCCTTTCGCGTGCTCCAACGATTTCTGATTTTAACGGATTGCTTCGGGGCACTTGTGCGGCGAAGCATCGCACCTCCAACGTACGCCGAATTTGCGCCAATTTTATCGATTCTATTTGCGAGGATTTCAAAATCTTCAATGATTTTCTTTGGTTTGAGGTTTTTTTGAAAAGCGGCATGAATCAAGGTGTGTGCAGATGTTATTGAAGAGTTGAAAAAATTTATCTCCTATGAAACTGTAATTATTTTGTGTATAGGAGAACTAGAACTATTATTTTGTGTATAGAGAATGTCTCTAAATAGGTGGATAAATATAAAGACTCTTCCTATACCCTACTTATTTCCATGATCTCTGTACAATTATTTTTCCATCAAAGCGCGCATAGCTGTAGAATAGTCAGTCAACATTACAATACTCATTTTCGACGCACTCTTCTTCTACAATACGCTCCTTATCATATTTTACAATTTAAAAATCTCCATCATTTCCATTCGCAATAATGGTGTGCTCAAATGCACAGAGACAATAAGTATATGCGAGTAATTGTATGATATGCGTGTGTAACTGTATATCTAGCTGTGCGCGTACAAGTGCAGGCAGCGAGTATAGATCAATTATTGTACTTTATACAGTTATACCGCGACTATATACGCAAGCTAATTCTAGATACAAGCTATATTTTCTTCCTGACGACAGGCTAGTATCATCGGGCGCTGCCGTCCCATGTAACTGTGGGTGTGCGCGAATGTGTGGACGTGTACAGATGGTTATGGTTAGCGCCGAGCAATATTTCCAAGATATATTTAATCTTTTCGCGTGATCATTGTACCAGCTGTGAGACATCTTGTACACTTTTCTCGGAGTGTAAAGATAATTTTTCAATTACATTGAATTAACTGTGTGGACGTGGATCAGAACAATGTTGACGAAATCTACGCAGTGCAATAAATTAAATGGTAACAATTGTCCAAGGTTGTCCAGTATAAACTTAATATTCATTCACATGGTTCTGTATCTTTCGCTGCAGTGCATATGATTTTCAAACAATGCTGATTTTTTTCATATTTCTTTGCTTACGCACAAAAATTGCATATAGCTAAAGTTTAATCGATCGTTACAAAAAATTGTGAAATTAAACTAATTAAGAATAATTTTATTAATTGCAAAATCATTTTGAAACTTAAACACATGTTTAATAAAATAATTGGATACTGGTTTGATTGCTGCTCTGAAACAGAAACAACAAATACATTTGATTATGTTTATTATAAGCTGACTTAAATTTAGGTTTATTACCTTTCTACCAATAACTCACATTCCTATGCCGATTACGTAAATTGAAGAAGGATTCAAAACTTTTAACAATACTGCGGCTATGATAATTTGGGCATTTTCGTATTCAACCAGACTTTGCTACAATAAATAATACTACCGTCATTATGATGCCGTCATTAAAAACTTTTACTTCTTTGTAGCTGCATATACTATAATCATGCGTAATTTTACCAATTAAAGTGAATTATTTTCAATCAACAAATTATCGCACATTTATTTATAATTTTCTTCGCGTAGGTTACTACCTGTACATGGAAATAATTTTGAAATATTTGTTAATAAGCGGCAGCCGCAGCTTTAAATCCAAGTTGAACCTTTAATAAAGCATTAAGTAGCGCGGGGAATACAAACCAACCCCACCGAGATTTACATTGCAAATGCAAGATTCTTCATTGTTTTCACTGATTATTCTCAACTTCGTCAGCCTCGCGCCTGGATGTTTTTCTTCATTCCTTGGCAAAGTTCCATTCACAAACTCTTTCCTGTCTCTCTCTCGCCTCTCTCGTCTCTCTTCCGCTCTTCCTCTCTTCCTCTCCGTCCGATTATTCTGGTTGTTCTTTTTTTCTGCTCGCCCCCGAAACTTTTTCACCCTCTCCCACTAGTCGCGACCACTCGGAATAACCACTGGACCCCCGGGTTAAATTAAAAAATTCCGATTCACTTTGCATATTTCTTGTAAAAGCGAAATTCTTGTTCCGTATACATGCCATCTTTATTCATCAGAATTCTCCTACTTTCTTTTGTACTAATGTCCTTGCTCATTGTTTAGTCATATTGTAAGATTTTTTTCCGAAACATCAATCGATCAGTATTAATTTCTCGACTAGTAATTTATCAATGTACTAACAAAACGGTTTATATTGAGTCGATTTAAACAAAAGATTTTGCATCATGGAACGTGTATATTATTAATTAAAGCGGTAAGCCAGATCAGACGGTTGCATAATAATCGAAGCGATCGTTTAATAAATCGACAGTTTAATTTAAAAAAATGAATTGAAGAATAAAATTTAAAAAAAAGTATAATTTTACTTTGCGGACTCCGACGAGCAATCGCAGTTCGGTAATTAAACTTTTTCAATTAACTGGCCTGTATATCGCCACAGCTGAATGAAACATCAATTTTCGTAAAGCATTTCAGAAAAAAGCGCGGTTGATGCTCGGCAGCCAAAAAAAAGGCAAAGAAAAACTAAAAAGCTGCGTATTTCGTTTAATTTACGGTTCCATAAACACGTAGACCAATTGCGCCGGTGCAGAGAGAAAAAGGGCCTCGGGTGCGCGCGCGCGGGATGACTACTATCCTGCTAGTATTTATCGGAAAATTTCGAATCACGTAATATCGCTTTTTATAATAGATAACGAAAAAGTTGAGGTAATGACGTCGGATAAAAATACAGGATCGCAGAGGCGGCGGCGGGCGCACGCAGAGAGATAGTAAGTACACGGGGGATTATTTGTCGTAATAAAAGTTTAAATTTGTTGAATGGCCGAAGCGTGCGAGAGAGCAGAAGCGGCAGCACCAACTGGAAGAGGCCGCGGAATGAGGGACTTGTGATTGTCGACCGCGAGTTATCCTCGGCGGTGGAAACTTTTTCTCCCGCAACTGCTAGAGCCATAGGAATTTCCAAGTTTTATCCGAGATCAACTGCTGCTTCTGGCTGCGTGTATATATATATGTATGTAAGAAACTCGCCCGACGCGCCTCGCTCGTGCAGTAGTATCCCGCTCGCTTTTTCCCTTTGTTCTTACGTTGCGATATGAGTGTCCGATTTTCGTATAGTTGCATTGAAATTATTGCGCGACGCTCGACCCTTTTTTTGCCCTGTGATGCTGCATTTTCGTTCTTTTCCCGCTTTCAAAGTTTCGTATTTTCGAAAGATGATGAATTTTTGTACAAACATTGGCTTTTTACAAATCTGCGATAAACTAATTTAACAATTGATATACCAAGAAAATCGAATCGATAGTTTCTATGGACGATCCACGTGATCTGTTCATTTACGTGCATTAGCAAATTCTTTTTTGTTAACTATTGTTGTAATGATATCAACTCGAGCTTCTAATTAATCATAACCTTATCACGATGAATATTAAATGTTTACCAAGCTATCTACAGTATATTTAAACGTCATAAACATTCATGTTACTTCTAATATATGACACATGTCAAAAACGTTCAAAATGCTTTATTTAAGAAAAAATTTTATTTTACACACAATGAAAACTATTTCAAAATGCTTTTTAACCATAATACAAATATGCAAAATCGATTTCACACATACAAATACGTAAAGTAACATGCTTTCGGTATGTTTATTTACACACTTCGATTTGCAATGTATCGTATATAAATTGAATTCTGCACTGGAACCGGTGCAATATTCATAAAATATTAGCTAAAATGCGTAATTATTTACAGTTACTAATAACGTTATAATTATCGCTTCGTGTAAATTAAACACGACGGTAATAATGTAATGCTGTTGATTTTGTAATTTAGCAGCTGATGGAGCTTTGAATTCGGTCTAATCGAATCATTCGATTAAAAAAGTCATTCGATAATAGCCGCGAGACTAAATTGACATGTACTTAATAAACTCGTCATTAAAACGGAATCTAATATACATATAGGAGTGTAATGTAGTATTCATATGCTTGAACTTTCCTTCAAACGATGTGTCCAAAGGTGAATGGCGCGAAGTATTTCTCATGATCTGCGGCGAATTACAGTACTATAAACCATCAAGAAGCGAAACTAAAAATGATTCTGGAAAATATGTCACGTTCATTGAGTGTACGTGTCAATTCGTGTTCGGAACTGAGAAGATTTGTATAATATAACATCACATATAACAGTAAAAATATATAATCTTACATTATTGGGAAAAGTATACTTAATTTTTTCATTTATAAATCTAAGTGAATAAAGCAACTATTATTGTTTATATATATTATAAATACAACGTTTTAGGTCTATGGAAAAAATTATACGCGATTTCAAAAGTTTTTCTTTTAAACTATTACAGCATAAAATATTCAACAAACTATATACCAGTTATAACATAAAAATTTCCGGTCTAAAAGGTCTGCATAATGATATTAAGATTTCTATAAAAACAAAGTTTTTACGTGTATCGGCCCGAGTAGGTCGTTCTTCTCTTACCTGTATTTCACGTCAACAAGCCTTACTCAGAAATAGAATCACAATGTAATTTTACCTTTGGTTTTTCGCTCACAAGCTTTTCAATTTAGCTTATAATGATACAATGTTAAGGCATAGAGTCTTTTAGATTCTAAACGCGATAGCTGAGAATTAATAAAAGTATAGGATAAGAGTCTCAATTACAAAAGTCACGCTACTGCTTTACTATATACAAGTACCGAGTACGTCTTTTACACCTAAAACATACACGGAGAAAAATAGTTCACTAAAAATTGCGAGAAACTTCATGAAAAATTACTATAATATTCAGCAATGGTGAGACAGAGTCGCTGTTTACTAATGTTTAGTAGACAGTATAGTAAAATTGAAGTATGCTAAGTTCTAGAAAATATTATTTTAATAATTACTATACCAGTATAGCAATTTTTAATTTATTTACTCTTAATTATTACTATACCAGAAGAATGTTTTTAAAAACTAAAATAAATTTTGAATTCAATAAATAC
>UELV01176003.1:30000-46078 GCA_900490015.1 Megastigmus stigmatizans | reverse complement strand
CGGGGGGAACAATGGATTCGCGAAATGCGTCAGAGTAAAGGACAGATAGAGGGAGAGAGAGAGATGGAGAGCCAAAGGGAGAGATAGAGATGGTGCAAGATCGACAGAGAGAGAGAGAGAGAGAGAGAGAGAGAGAGGCTGTTGCACAGTAGTGGATGTAGAGGAGAGAGAGAGAGAGAGAGAGAGAGGGAGGGAGAATCCAAAGCGCGCGAGTTCGAGAGCTCTGGCGAAGCGCGTCAAAGTGCGACGCCATTGTCGCGTAGTAATGGAAAGGATCGTTCGCTTGTTCATTCGTCCATACAGACACGAGCGAGCGAGAGGTATGAGACAAGAGAGGCAGAGCTTGTGTGTGCGTGAGATAAAGAGAGTGCGAGAGAGAGAGTTGGAGGGGGGGTGGAGGGAGGGGCGAGGGATAGAGGGAGAAAGCTCAGCTTTTCGTTCCAAGTAAATCGAAATTCGATTGTTTCGCCGGTATACGGTGTGCAGCTATGCGGCCCGAGCTTTGGGCCACATCGATCGCATGCAAATCGGTACTTTGCGGCTAGCCTCCACGATATGCTATGCAAATAGACCCGAGCGAATCCCGGAATCCCCTTGCCAATGAGTGAGAGAGAGAGAAGAGTCTTTCCTTCGTTCCGTTGTTTCTCTATCTCACGATTGTAGATGCAGCTGTGCATGTATACAAGAGCCATGAGGATGGAGAAGTGCGCACGGACTCCGTGGAGCGAGAGATCTTGCCCAATGTAGCATGCGCCACGCCGAAAAGTGGGTCGTAAATTTTCAATTTTAACGCGGCGTCGCGACTTTCTGGGTTACGCCGCCGTCGCAGCGCGGTGCATGCAGGGCCAAGTCGCGCGCGGCTCTTATCGGTCGCCGATGTTTTTGGGGAAGAGCAGCTCTCGCGCGGCACGGGCGCCATGGGATTTACGCCGATTTACTAATGCGCTACGAGGAGAGCCAACCCAGTCTCGCGCTCACTTTCTCTCTCTCTCCCTCGCGTACACCGTGCAGGCTCTTATCGCTATTTCAACCTCGGTGTATAATTTATGGCGCTGAAAACGCTGCTCTCTCTCTCTCTCTCTCTTGGTGTGCATTTCTTCTTTTTGCACGAGAGCGCGCGAAATTTCGAAATTTATACTTTGGCCAAATAATGCGATCATTACGTATAGCTGTATGCGAGTATCTCTCTCTCTCACACTCTTGGTGTGTGTGTGTGTATGTAGGTATCGATGGCGCCAGGCCAGTGGTAAACAAAGTTGGCCGCGGTAATTTACGAGATGAAATGATTAAGCGTTCGTTATCGAAGGATAATGTATACAATATCATTTGTGTACCCGCTGCAGATACGTTATACGGATTTAAAGTAATAGATTTATTGCGCTCAGGCGCGTGGTGTAATGCGCCAAACGCCGTGCGCCAGCCGACCATTAAATTAAACGTCTTTTTTATTTTCCAAATTGATTTAGTGTAAACCTTGTTTGTAATATTTGCTGTTGGAATTCGGTATTATTATAATTGAACGGCGTATCCAATTAAGTGAAATTGTAATAATGCAACACTGTAGAGATATGAAGGATTTTGTAATAAAAACTTTGTAAATCCGTAGCTCTCGAGTCGTGGATCTGTATCAAGTGTATATACTCGGATACAGATTTATACAATATCCGCGTTATCGCTATACACGAATGTTGCGTTCGCGAAGCCTTCCAAACGCTTATATATATATATATATATATATGTATGTATATAGCCCTCTTTTCAACTTCGCTAAATCCATCTTCGAGAAAAGTCGAGAACACGCTGAGTAATCAAAGCTGACTTTCATAATCTTGGGCGCCGAGATATTTTCTGTCTGTAAAGCTGTTCGCTCTCTCTCTCTCTCTCTCTCTCTTTCTCTTTCTCTATCTCTATCTATCTATATCTCTCTTGCTCGCTTGAGAGCGAGTTACATGCAGACGTGCGCGCGCGCCCATGTCAATCGATTTAAATTAAGCGAAGTTTCCGGTCGGCTGGGGCCAGAAATGTTAGTAAAGCAAACGCAATCCGCAGGAAGATCTTGTCAGGCTCAGGGCTCGAACTATTTACTGCTCTGATTCTACACGGTCCTCTCTCGCATGCTCTCTTCCTCTCTCTCTCTCTCTCTCTCTCTCTCTCTCTCTCTCTCTCTCTCTCTCTCTCATCACGCGCACGTGTTCGCAGGCGTATAAACCCCATATGCCAGCCGCACACGAGCGGAGCGCGCGATTCTGACTTATACCTGGGGTTATTACGCCCAGACATGCGCCCGCCCGCCCGCACCTTTAGTTATACCCGCGATTATGTATGCGAGCTTTGCGCCGTTTATTTATGCGAACGCGCGCGGATGTGTTGCGCTCTAATTGAAAGGCTTTTAAGCCCGTTGTTTTATTTGATTCAGCGGTCTGATGCGATCTTGATCGATGTTTTCGATAATCCAAAATTCGTTGAAGCATTCTCATTTTTCTAGGAGAAGTATAGATTGTAAAAAACGTTTCGTTATCATTGAGAAGTCGGTGTTGCATTAAACAATGGAATTAGTGGTAGCAAAGAACATAGTCTGTAATTAGCTGTAATAACTGTATTATATCACTACTGTTTGCAATTAAGATTGTAATAATGGAAATGCCTGGCATGCTTGTTCCGGCAATTCGCGTTGTTTAGTGGGATAATGCGGTCGGTAATTTAGCAGAACTATACAATTAAAAAGTTCTGAATGATTAATTGCAGCGGTTAAAGCTCTATCGTTAGAAATTTGGATTCTTTCGACAAGTCTTTACAGGGAGGGAAAGAAATGTTTAGCAGAGTATTTTTCTAAAGCAATTACCATTTGGCGTTGAATGTACCGATAGAAATAGTATATATTCTGCCGGGCAATTTCTTTTCGTGTAACGATATTGCCTGGAACTGCAGGCATTGTCGTTACATTATAGATTTTTATGTTACTTTTACTGTAACTTTCAATTCCAGTTTCATGAGATTTAGAGAATTGTTTTAAAATTTCTAGGCTAAATTCACTTCCACTAGTGCTTTTTCGTTAACTTGATCACATAATTTTAGTTAAATTGTATATATCTAATTATCTTGAGTAAAAAGCTCTTACCTTTCTTAACACGTATACGCATTTGATTAACAAATTATTATTTTTTCATTGAATATAAATAACCTAAAATTGAAATTATCATAATAACTAAAATCTATAGTTTGGAAAAATAGATTAGTAAGGCCAGAAACAACATATAGTTAACATACATTAAAGAAATCAATTTATTAAAAACTTAAATTACAAAATTCCATAATTCTCAACATATATATATATATATATACAACCATGCCCTTTGTTCAGTCAACTTTGATATCGTTGTTAGTCTCAAAAAAAAAAGAAAGAAGAAAGAAAGAAATCACGAGACCCATTGGAGTCGAGAGTAGAAGAAGTGAGGAAAAACAGTAAGTGGCCGTCTCCGATTTCGCTCCGTCTCCTGCTCGTGCGTGCGGATAATTGTATTTATCGCCCGGATACTCTGTACACCTACAGCCCAACTCGCGTCTCGCAGAACCCGAAGTAAAGCCTCCGAATGAGAGTCAGCGAGTGAGAAGAAGCAGCAACAGCAGCGGGTAAAAAGCCATCGAGCGAGTCAGAAGGGGGGGGGGGCGATAAAGCAGCTGAAAAAGCGCGCGGTTTTCTCTCGCGCCAATCCGACGAAGCAAAATCCCGCTGAACACACGAGACTCGACGGAAATATCGAAATTCGATGCATCGCTCGTGTATACCTGGTGGGAGGGAGGGAAAGTAGGTGTACAAGTCGCGGCGGCTCGAACAGCTTTTTCAATCCTATATAATACCGCGTGGAAGGAGTCGCGCGAGGCCCGCACACAAGCGCCAGCGAAGAAAGGGAGTCGTTGGTGTAAAGCGCCGCCGCGGTACGCAAAGAAGAAGAAGAAGGGAGGATGAAGGGAGCTAGAACGAGTCAGCTATGCTCCACGGGATGATTCGGAGCTTTGGCTTTAGGGAGACTTTATGGTAAGCGACTTCGATTTCCCGTTAAGGCGACGACTACGACGACGACGACGACGACGCTCCTATGCTATGCCTTCCACTGGGATGACTCTCCTGCTCTCTCTCCCTCTCCCCAGCCTATATAGTCGCGAGAGTTGCCTCGATATATGTATGCACGTCTGTACTGCGAGATGTATATAATATACGCTATAAGGGGTGGAGAGAGAGAGAGAAAAGAGTGGAATCTCGGGGTTCCTCAGAGTCGTTCCATCTTAGTTTCTCCCCTGCAGTCTCGTCGGCCGGGTTTTGATCGTCTGCTGTCGAGTTGCTGCTACTGCTGTACGGATTTTCGGGTAATATGTCCTTCGCGGCTTCTTACATAGTTAGGGCGGCCGCAGCTCGAAGCTCGCAGTTCTCTCACTCTCTCCCTCTCGCTCCGCTTGCCTCTCTTTAGCTCCTCTTAAGCTCCGCCCGGCCTTTTTTCTTTATTAGTCATCCTTTATCACTGCGCCTTGTATATAAGTGGGGCTTCCTCGCCCTCTGGCTGTTCGTCTTTCATCATCTTTTTCTCCCTCTGTAATCAGATAATGCAGAATCTTGATCTCTTGAGATAATAAAACAATGACGCATATATGTTAATTCGTTGAAAAAGCAATAATATAATATATATATAATATATATTATTTATTGTACATATCAGTAATTTATATCATAGAATTTCATTATGAAATTCATGTATATATCATTTAATTCAAACCATCACCAGTTTGAATACTGGGTTTTAAATTAAATAAACAATGTTTGAATATAGTTGAAGTAAGTCTCGGAAAATATCCGAAATATTAATTTAAATACATAATATGTACGAACTGGCATTACCAATCCAAGAAGTCGAGAGTGAAGTAATAAAATTTAATCTCAAGCCCTGCAATATTTAAGCTATTTTGAGACTCCGCGGGGTAGAAAATTTCCGCGTCAATCACTTGTCCCGACACCAACTTCGGTTCTCTTTACAAAATTAACTCCCATTCCGGGAGCTGCTGCTACTCCAACGGCAATAGGCAGTTGAGCCCGGGAGTGTATATAGTGGCCACGATCTCCGACGCTTTTCCGATACGAAGCTATATAGTGCCAACGCAATTTCTAAATGCAACGGAGCGTGTTGGTACGAGCCCTGCTGTAACCGTATTATTGCGAAACAGCATTATTTGCTAGGTAGGAGCGGCGGACCGAGAGCCGCAAATATAAATAAATCAAAGCGAATTTAATCTAAAAAGTGTCCACTGTACGTCTTAGCTCTTACATCAATATGTTTATGAGGTTTCGGGATTAGCGCGCGGCACACGCCCCAAAGTTTAATTAATAAAATTTTTAATTAACACGCGCACGGCCAAGAGTCGCGCAACATAAAAGCGTCGAAACTTCGGGAGATCGACAAGTTCTTCGGTTTAATTTCCTCTGCGGCACTCTTTGACTCCACGGTCGCGCAGCTATAGAGAAAAATTCGCGCACCGTAGCGTCGCATAATTAAAAAAGTTGACGCGCCAAAAACCACACTTTTTACTTCGTATTATATACCCACACGATTCACCGCAACGATATAAATTACCGATTCGCAGTCGAGAAGCTGTGCCGTTGCAGAAGCAGCAGCAGCAGCAGCAGCCGCAGCAGCGTCTCCTCCTACGGATATCGATATATCTCATCGTCGTTGGGCCCCTTCCTCCTGCATATAAGAGAATCTCCCCCTCCGATGTAAGTTGGCGCCTACAACGGCGTACTTTGGTGCGCAGTCGAGCGAAGGTCGTGCAGCGGCTTAGCAAGAATGTGAATCCTCCTTACGTATCGATGATTTAGTTTGAGCGCTAACTAGGTAACGCCCGGTGTTCGCTCTCGCGAGTACGTAAATCTTGGGGCCCGCAGCGGAACTCACCCTATCTTTCCGTCTCTCTCTCTCTCTCTCTCTCTCTCTCGCTGGAACAAGAGCAAGAGCAAGCGAACGAGAGATACAGAGAGGGAAAGAGAGCAGCAGCAGCAGCAGCAGCAGCAGCAGTAGATTTAGTATGAGGCGTTGACTCCGCCCAGAAACCGCGGAGTTCGAGTTAAATGGTTTATGCAAGAACGAACGAAGCGGTAATGAAGTTCTCTCTCTCTCTCTATACGCGCTCCGCGCTCTCGCTGCAAAGAGAAAGAGACAACTAGACGCGAAAGATATAGAGATAGGAAACGAGAGAGCGAGAGCAAGAGAGAGAGAAGAAAATAGGGAGGGAATAATCGACATACCGATTTATCGTGGTCGCAAGGGTTAATACAGTTACACACACGGGTCCGTTGTGTTCAGCAGCAGCGCGTATGTAACCTCGAAATTTACGGCGGTGCAATATTCTTCGACCGAAAGAAATACACCGCTCGCTCGCGCCACACTGAGAGAGAAAGAGAGAGAGAGAGGAAGAAAATTGGCGAAGCGAGAGAGTATCTCGTCGTCGGCAACGTGGTAATAAGTGCTCGGCTATACGCTCTGTATGATCTGGGATTACTTGCTCAATAAATATCTGACAATACATTTAAAGAGCCAGATATATATACATAGAAAGAGCGAGAAAGAGGAAGAGTTGCCCTCTCACCCTCCGATAGAGTTGTATATCATCGTCTTATGCACGGCTTTTTAATTGCTCCGCGCCAAAGTCCCTGATAATTGCGCGCGACGAGACAATATTCGGAGACGCCAAAGAGGCGAAGCAAGAAGAGAGAGAGAGAGAGAGACAGAGGGGCAGAAAGTCAGAGAGAGAGAGAAGAAGACCTTACGTTTGCCGTACGTCTCGCGAGTAATAAAACAAGTTTGAGAATGCGGGGCTTCTGACGAGTACAATCGCGGGTCCCGGCTATATAATACTCTCTCACTTTGTCTCTCTCTCTCTCTCTCTCTCTCCGCCTTTAATTAGTTTTGGCGATGCCGCCGCGTAAGGACGATCAATTATTTTGCGTTAATTTAAGGATGAGTGCAGCGGCGCGCTGTTAATTGCGCCCCGACGCTCCACGTATATAATGTTTATTTAATTGAATTAGTATCGCCGCTTGATTAATTTAATGAGACGCACGCGCCACTTTTATATATATATATATATATATATAGATATTAATTATTATTCGGGTGTTAAAGGGACATTTTATTTATACACGCGTTTTTCTATTCACACTCACACAATCAATGTGATTCGATTCGCGCTTAAGTGACGACTGACAAACGGCTTTTTGCCAGGCTCTCGACCAAATATAAGAGAAAAAGTCCAAGGAAATGTTATAGCCGTGCGAGCTGCGCGAAGAAAAACTGGCCGTGTATATATCCCGCGCACGCACCGTAAAAACTCGCGCGAGCCGTGTGTGTATACACTCTTGAAGTCAATAAATATTTATCTGGAAATAAAGAAAAACAAAACAAAAAAAAGGGTGTAGGGGGATTGGCTGCTCGCACCCAGTAGTACGAGAGAAACCTGTTACTCTGTGCGCGGAACTATACAGAGTGTTTAAATTACACTTAGAGTTCATTCATTACGCATAAAACACACTTTCAATTTTTACTCGACGCTCGCGCTCTGCGCGCTTAACCAAGAGCTTGTCGCTTAATCGGAATCGTTAAATCACCATGCAAACGAAAAACACGCGTCGGTGATCGGGGCCTTGTTTCAAAAGCCCCTGCGCGAACGAGATCCGAGAGAGATCCAAGAGATGCATTTCTTAATCGGGATATGGCCGCGCACGCGCGGCTCTCGCGCGAGATTTCCGTTTTAATTAGCCTTTTCGAAACTCTCAGCCGGAATTTATGCACGTGTTTGTATGTATATATAGATATGTATAAATATATATTCGCGCGATCGACAGCAAGAACTTGAACGCGATATACGTGTAATACGTTATCTCGCGAGATCAAGAGGGAGAAAAAAGACTAAGAGAAGTGCCGGGCGAGAAATGAAAGAAAAGGGTATGAGAAAGCAGCATGTGGAGAGACTACGCGTCTGGATGCGATGTGTGTCGAACATAACGTTTAATGGCCGAACAATTTAGCCCTTAATCCAATTTCCACTGGCAAGCTTCTTAAGAGCGTACTTTATTGCAATTACTTGCACACCGCGTCGCGAGTATACGGTGAGCATATATATATATAGAGTCGGAACAAACGCCAACGCAAGTCGCGCGACCTCGTAAATTGATTATTTGATTTGGCACTTTTTCTCGCTTTCTCTCTTAATTTCGTGCGAATGCCCCTCTACTCTTCTCCGCTCGCTCGCTCATCGATTCTCATGCGCCGCTCTTTCTCCTCTCGGCTCAATCTCTTCCCGATAGTCTCCAAGGAGGAGCAGAGCGAACGAAGAAGACCGGCTACATATAGTAGTGGATGAGCATGAGAAAAAGAAGTTGGCGACAACGAGATCTATCTCTCTCTCTCTCTCCCTTCCCTCGTCGACGTAATCACATAATTAGGCGCATTGAAAGGGAACCAGCTCGTAGGGGCTTACCACTTTAATTCCAAAATTTCTTGGGGCCTCGGGTATATTAGCCGGTTTGACCGCGTAGAAAAAGATCGAAGGCTTGCGAGTCGGGGCGAGGTCGTGTGCGCGGGGATCGAATAGAGCGAGCCCTGGACTGAGAGAGAGAGAGAGAATGAGACTGACAGCAGTGGATGGGATGAGCAGGCGAGTGAGAGAGAGAGAGAGAGAGAGAGAGAAACCGATGCGAGGCCACTGCAATTTAGAGCCATTAGCGAAATTACGCTGGGAAACAGAGTCCTTCCGTTTCGAGGCCCTCGCGCACACTAGAAAACTTCCTCTCTCTCTCTCTCTCTCTCTCTCGCTCTCTCTCTGTGTTTCGCGTGTGTGTGTTTTTTTAAATTTTTTTTCTCTCTCCTTTCTCCGCCGCAGGTTGTTTTTTCCCCTCTCCGCCTCCCACCGCCCGTCTTTTTTTTGCTCGTTTTGTTTCATCTCGCGCGCACGCTCTGCTTCTTGCTTCGGTCATTTGTTAGGCTCGCGCGCGGTGCCCGGATTGTTTACGCACTCTTTTGCAGAGGGCAATCCTATAGCTGTTTAATGAGAAAATCCATGATTAATGCCCCTCGCGATGAATCGGAAAAAAACTACCAGTGGTGTTTTACCGCTTTGACCGGGTATATGTGTACATGCGTGGTGCGCACGCGGATCTGGGGTAAAGGTAGCAGTGGAAATTGTTTTTTTAGTATAATTGGACTAAGCGGTGTTATATAGACATGAAGCTTTCAGCTCGATTGTTTTACCAAACGGAGTGTGGACTGCTTACGCGGGAAAAATTGAAATAAATGTACCTTCTTTCACAATAAATCTGCGACAATCAAGGGCTCTCGTGCAGCGCAGATAAACGAAGGCTAACTTTTTAAACAACGCTCGTATATATAAAGTTTGAGCCGGGGCCCAGAGCGCGAAACCAGAACAATAAATTTTCATCCCGTTAGATTTTCGATATTTTATATAGGACGGCCGTAATAGAAAGCGGAAATGTCAAATCCAGTTTTACATTGTACAGACGCGCGCGCGCGATATACGGAAAGCGATAAAAAAAAAAGAAATAAAGAATAAATAAACATATAGCGTTGTACAAGTAAAATTCCCATAGCTACTGTATATCCACTTTATTTACGTCTATTGAACCGTGTTCCTCTAATTTTTCCTCTGCAATATAACGTTCAATAACTCGCTCGACCCAATCGCCAAATACAATTTAAAAAAAAACTTCCGAGTCCCTTTGTCGCTCAAGTTGTACCAGTTATTTTGTATCTTTTTTTACCTCCTCCGTGCTCAAAACGTATATACGTAGGTTAGGCTATACGTATAGAGTCGCGGACGAAGGTGAAAGCTGTCGCCTGCATCGGACGTGCGTAAAACATGCATCTGACACTGAAAGTCCTGGGGCGCGGATAAGGCGGCGGCGGCGACGGCGGCAGCAGCTACGGCTGTCAATATTTCACGCTAGATAAACCTTATTGCGATAAAGAAGGTAAGGTACGGCTCTCGAGGTTTGCCCACTGTATATACCTCTTGGTAAATAGGCTAGGACGAGAGTCCGAGCTACTTTACCTGTGCGCGTCTGCGCGTGAAGAATTTTCCCTATAAGTATATACCCTCGCGATATGCGATTTCGAATGGTATAGCGGTCGTAGACGCGCTATTCGGAAAATTTATGTTTTTGTTTATACGGATTATGTTTAGCTGGGGTGGAAGTATTTGTGCGAGCGATTACTTCGGCTGTGGTGACGCGCATCGGATGATCTCCGCGTTTTTCGTCGTGCGGCGATGCCAGCTGAAAAATGAAATACCAAATGGTATATACGTAAATCTTACGTGTAGGGGCGCTTATCGCGGGAAAACTGATGTACGTACTGATTTTCTAAATCCCCTATGAGTCTTTGGCAGATTAGACAACGTTGATATGTTGACATTTTCATATTTTTCTGAGAAAATTGCTTGGGAACTAATAGAAATGTAAAATGCTGTATAAGTTATTTATGTAAAGTAGAATTTTGAGAATTATATTTTTAGAATAATTTAATCAATAATATCATTATCATTATTATTAATAAGATCACACGAACATGCAATAAGAGCAAACTAATTCATGAGAGTACCTATTTAATCTTTTATCTTCAAAATCTGTCAATTGATTATGACTAGCATGCATTGAATATTTAGTGATTTTTCTATTTAAAATTTGCCGAGATCTAGTTCAATTCGCTGCCAACAGTTTCGGGTGGTAAAAATAAAACGATCAAGCATCACTGTTTCTAGATTTGTATTATTGCAGTTTCCTGTTTGACTTATTTAAACGATGGAATTTCAGTATATTAATAAATAATGTTCGTGTCTCCGTGACTATTTTATTCGTATACAGTTACACAATCTGATACTAGTAAAGCGTTTATAAAACGACAAAAATAACTCCATGAAGACATTAAAGCGAGAGTAGTTAAAGCGAGTTAAACTCCAGAATAAACACCATAAAATATATCCCCAACTTTAGCCGAGCCGGCGCAGAGACACGTCACTTTAACGTACTAAAATTAATAGATCGCCACAGCCAACGAAGTTTCACTTTATACTTTATACCTTCCTAGAGCTCGTATAACCACAGTTTCACGTATGCATCGGACAAAAATCAGGGACTTCCTTAGCTCCGTCAGTTTTTCGGTGCGGTACGGCCGCTAAACGTTGCCTGTTACAACCTGTTATTACGAAAAAATCTCTGCTCCTCGTCGTCTCTCACCTCGGCAAACACACCTTACCGAAGAAGCCATTACACGAACCCCGCTCGAACGTCAGATAAACTTTCCGCGCCACGCCAGTCAACGACGCACAAAAGCCCCGGCGCGCAACTCACGCTTTATGGAAATACAAATCTTGTAAATTTAGCATATTAGGAAAAGCCGGCCGAGGAAAACAAGCTCTCCCTGTATATATATACATATCGGCGATCTTAGCTGTGCAGTATAAAAACACCGAGAGCGCGGCGATAACGATCTACACGCAGTAAAAAAAAAATCCCGCGTCGCCTACCGCATATACACATATATACACATCGGCCATTCGAGTGAAAGGAAGATGAAGATGGAAAAGAGAGAATAAAGAAAAGTCACCATAGCCAAGCCGTCGTCTCGAGTTTACCGAGCGACAATAAAATCTATCGTACATAAGTATCAGTGCTGCTGTACATGTTATACTATAGGCGAGCCCGAGCGAAGAAAGTGACGTTGGCGACGAGGAGCAACGACAGCGGCAGAAGCAGCAGCATCAAGAAGCCAGAGCACGTAGGCCAATAAAATATCCCAACGTACAATCATAGCGTCACAATGGATTTAGTAATTCGACTCGTGGGGCCTAGGAAATTATTATCCTCGAGTGTGTGTCCAGTCTTTCTCCCTCTCTCTCTTTCTCTTCCTCTCTCCCTCTCTCTTTCTCTTATTATATAGACTCGTCGAGTACAGGAGGAGGAAGGATCGCTAAGTACTGCACCGCTGCCGCAAATGAAAGAAGAAGAATCGTTGTAGGTGTCCTCGTGCAGGGCTTCCCCCCTGCACACACACACAAACACATACACACACATACAGTATCGTCCCCCTTATAGTCGTCGCGAGACTGTCACGTACAGACTGCGACACGACTTCATCCCCGTCAGAGCGCAAGGCGCGCGCGCGCACCCGCGAGATGCAATTTCCGCTATTTTTACCCGAAAAGCTTCTTAGGATGTCCTCGCAGCACGTTCCTCAAATAAACCCCTCCGACTCTCTCTCTCTCTTTCTCTCTCTTGCTATTTGCTACTCTATACAGATGTGTGTGATACAGACGTACACGCGTATATAGTGGCACAGCTCTTCTCCCTCTGTTTTTTCTACTGCGCAGCTCTTTCTAAATCTCTACGTGTATAACTCGGTTCCTCTTTTTTTTTTTTTTTTTTTCATTTACACTCTTCCTCGGGGCTCTGCTCCGGGGCTTCGTTTTACGCTGCAAAAAGAGGTAATTTCTCGTTAATGCCGTGGCGCTTATGGTTTTCTTGCGTGCCGGCGTTGAACTGCCGCTGGAATCGCACCGATGCGAGCGAGCCGACGAGAAAGAGAGCTTGTATACTCTCTTTTTATTTAATATCATTAGAAATGGAATCGAGGCGCCATTGCTCAAGAGTTATCCTATGCCATTATGGTGAAATCGTTTTTTAATGGCTTTCCTTCTGTATATGGATCTTAAGCGATTTCCACATTAAAGTTATGTGTATAATATTCTATATTTAAACTATATATATATTTTAATCTGTAGTGATTTGAGAGTTAAATTAAAATTATGTGTATTTAATTGCAGTTATTATAGGTTAATCGAGCAAAATTAATTATAAATATTTTTATTCGCCAAACGCCAAAGAATACATATAAAGCTGAAATGTAGAAAAGTGCCGCTATCGCACGGAATATTTTCAGACTGCATTTGTACATCTCTTATAAGAGAAAAATATGTTACGATATAGCAGAGAAATATAAAAGAGACTGTTAAACAATTCCCAATACCTTTTTCCCTTTACAATACGTTTCCTCTATTTCTCTCTCTCTCTCTCTCTCTCTCTCTCTCTTCTCTCTCTCTCTCTCTCTCTCTCTCTCTCTTTCTCTCTTGCCGATCATCGTAGAGTAACGCCAGAACTCATGAAAGTTAGAATTTCAAACATCGAATGAGATTATGTGATGGAACATATAACGCCGTAGTAGAATATTAAACGGACAGCGGCGCTGCGGCCGAATACCGAAGTTCTAAAAATTTGAATTTTCACAAATTGTTCGTGTCATTCCATATCCACGACATATTGCATACGGAAAATATACAGAGAGGAGCCATAGTGCGCGCACGAGATTGCGGAATAACGCGAATGACAGCGCGGATGTATATTAAAAACGGGCTGTATACGCTCGCGCGCACGCATCTCTCTCCCTCTCTCTCTCTCTCTCTCTCTCACTCTGCGTAAAGTAATTTGACACGTCTCGCAATCAGTTTTGACACTTTGTCAGCGTTCTGTACCTACTGGTGTTTGCTCCCAGCAGCCAAAATAAGATCACTCGCATTTTTTATGCGCCCACAGCATAATATAGTTACCCAAAAATAGCTCTCGAAACTTAGCTCTCCTATATAGCTTTATCGGAAAATCTCTTTCCCATATATACAAAAGCCTCTACCACTTGGCTCTGCAGGCGTGCCGAATAATCAGTCGTTAACGTCGCGCCGGCACAGAGATACACATCCATCAAGCTTCAGCACGTTCTTCTATTTTCAGCCGCGTATATATCCCGAGACACACAAACACACGCCGCGCTAGCCATGCATGCACCAAAAGATCATCGTCGACTACGACGACGACGACGACGACGACGACGACGACGACTAGTATCGCCTCCCGTCTGCGCGCCGCATAACGCATGCATGAGAGCCAGCCAGGCAGCTACCAGCTACCACACAGGGCCGCGCATTATCATTAAGCGTATATGCCCGCCCCGTATATATATGTTTTACACACGTAACGCGCGGCTATTACTCGCTGTACGGTATCGCCTCTTGCTTATGTTCGCCTCGCCGCGGTATATCTCATATAGCTGTGCGCTCACGTATATAATATATATAAAACGCTTGGTGCTTGCATGCACGCCACCACTCCGGGAGTCCGCGTACGTATAGTTCGATCGTCCAGCCGAGAAGACGCGAGTATTTCTCTCTTTTCTTTTTTTTATTTTGCTCTCTCTCTCTCTCTCTCTCTCTCTCTCTCTCTCTCTCTCTCTCTCTCTCTTTCGCTTCTCTCTTTTCTCCGTTCAATTGGAGGCGATGAGTCCGCGAGTTTCGCCGAGGCATGTTATGACCGCGCGCGCGCGATTCTTGGTGTAATACACCGCCTGCACAGTCCTCCGTTCGTTCTGGAGAAATTATGCCCCGACGTGCGGAGTTACAGGGGTGTGTGTTGCGTGCGTGTGCGTATTACGAGCGCAAATGGAGGCGAAGGGGAGGTTTTTCTGTCGCTGGAAAAGCGTCTCTCCCTCTGTGCGAGGATCGAGAGCTTTATATATGTAAGGACTTGATGCAAGTCGCAGGATAATTGCGTCTTCCTCGTCCCGCGTTCCACCCATGTATAGGGTTTTGTCGCATGGGGGATCGAGTATATATACGCGTAATTGCTGCGGTGATGGAAATAATGCATGTCATAAGAGTAATGCCGAGGGATGTTGATGGCTGTCTTTTTGTTTTATAACGGTTTTATGTTTTACCCCGAGCTGTTTTGTCGAAAAGATTTTCGTTTATGAAAATCATTTTGTTCCATGAATTTTAGCACAGTTATATACAGCCGTTTAGAATTTTATTGAAGCACCGACACTTTAAAATAGCTAGAATTAAAGTGCGTTAAGAACATTGAATATTCATAAACTTTATTGTATGTACAGTATCTTCGGCCTTTAAACCCTTTCAGAATAATTAGCATCTAAGAAGAAAATACACATTTTAATTAGCATTCGCATAGTGTTTCATAAAGAAAATAATCCGCGCGAAGACCTCGAGGGCAATTCACGTCAACAATAAACTTGTAAGTCAGTGATAAATGCTTAATACGATTTCTTAATAATTCATTGTAACTCGGCGATTTTACTTGCGCGAGCGTCGCATATAAAATCAGATTAAAAAGATTCATTGACAAGTTGGATATTGCCCACCGAAGAAATTGAAATATGGCGCGTGCTTAAATCTGCAAAACGATTATATACTGGGCACTGTGTGATTGTAATAAACTGCAATCTTGAAACAGCGGTAGAAAAAGAAACAGTTTCGAAGTATTATAAAAGTGCGTAGACCGAAAGTTATCGCCAAAAATTATTAATTTTATCGCCCACTCTTCGAATGATAGAACTATTCATCATAATTCATCAATGTATTACAAAATGGTATAAAACTATAATTAATATTTGTGTATCGACTTTCGTATTAAAATAGAGAAAGTAATCGCTTGTCAAATCTGCACAGCTAAATCGAGCACAATATATAATATACAATACGGCAAAACTAAGTAGCTACCGATGGATATACAAACTTTTACGTGTGTACATCCAATAAACATAAATCACTTCTCGCCTAATAAATCATAATCCGAAGAATAAATCGAATCGCTTACGCGTTAAGCACGTCGATTTCCTCCATATTAAATATTCACATCCCGCTCGTGTGCATAACTCACATTGAAAATTCCATGTACGAGAGAGAGAGGGAGAGAGAGAGAAAGAAAGAGACGAGTTTCGAGTCGTCGGTGGTGCGTCACCGCATCCGCACGTGTGCAAGCGCTGCGAAACTTCGATATACAGCGAAGCACACAGCAGCTCGAAGCATCATCGCTGCGGTGCGACAGAGCAAAAGGAAAGGAGAGAGAAAGAGAGGGAGAGAGGAAAAAAACGAAGGCGCTCACATTTAATCCGCACAGTGGCGGCTCCGTGTACGGCTATAACTGTGTCTAATCACATTATTACAAGCACTTGAGCTCCGC
>UELV01176003.1:0-27500 GCA_900490015.1 Megastigmus stigmatizans | reverse complement strand
TGCAGTTATTCCTTTAGATTCGCAAGAGCTGTACCAGAGAGAGACAGAGAGAGAGACAGAGAGAGAGAGAGAGAGAGAGAGAGAGAGAGAGATGTCTTGTGTTAGGCTCGATCTACAATGCCTAGTATTTATTATGAGGTGAGCCGTGAGAGAAACAATTTTCTCGCTGTGTCTTGTGTTTCACGGATTTTGAGCTGGTCAGGGCTTACGATGTGCGAGAATAGCTGCGGGATCACTTGATGGTATTATCTGCGGCGAGCAGAATCCAATTTTTTAGAGTGATAACCAATGTTGCGAATTAATCTAGAGATCTGGGTTATACGCTTTAAAGTGCAGCTTGAAAAGAGTATTGCGTTTTGAGAGAAATCGGAAGAAATACTTTTGTGCTTATTATAAACTAAATTAATGATAATTGGTACGATGAAAATTGCCATATCGTCGTGTATACTTTTTAAATTTGTATGATTATATTTCATTTTTGGTTGGCACCACTTAAGATACACAAATTTTCGAAATCTGTTATTGATGGTCTTATGGTTACCTGGCTATTACCAGTTTGCAAAAGATATTTTTATTAACTTTCATTTCTTTTAAATAGTACTATGTTATTTTGAATTCTACCATCTCTATTTACATAAATGCTATTTTATGTTTCATTTCTTATAAACCCGACAACTACTGTTAATAGCAAAATTCCATAGGATTAGTCAATCGAAAGGAAATTTCCTTTTGCTGCAACTTTCATGTACGCTATACCTTTGCTTCCTGCTTTTATAAGATCTGTTAAATCAAGCTCAAAATCAAAACCCCCATGAAGATCAATACTTTCATACCACAATACGCCATGAATATTTAGTAATCCAAGCATTTTGTTGCTTATAGTAAAGTAATCACAGTTGCTTATAGTCCCGAATTATTTATAATAAAAATTGTATACTGAATTTCGCAAGGAACACGCAAAAGCCAGAAATTGTTCTTTACATTTTAGTTATTTCGCGCGAAATAATAAAATAATAAATATTCTTTCGTAAATCCTTTTCCTTCTCCGTTGATTTCCTTCCGAGGAAACAATATAAAATCATTTCCTAGAATTAAAAAGTTCCTTTTGTTATATCCATTGTGCGGCAGCGTCACAATACGAGCGAGGCTTCTTGCGGGCCAGAAACATTTCGTCGTCCTATTTACTCTTTCTCCCAGCACAAGTGCACATCAGAAAGCAGCTGGGCAAAAAGAAGGAAAGCGCAAGAAAGAAAGTCAAAAGACAAAGAGCAACAAGACGTCAGCAACAAGAAGCGCTACAAGAAACTCGCCCATTGTAGACTGACCCTTACAGTAGGGGAGAACTTCAGAGCATCCTCCTCGTTTGTTTTACGTTTTAGTCGTGCAGAGTCGTGGTTCTCTCTCTCCCTCTATTTCTCTCTCTCTCTCTCTCTCTCTTTCTCTTTCGCTCTCTATCTCTCTCAGCTGAGAGACGCGCGGCACTCGAGAAGATGCCCCAGCCGAATGGCCGCGAGCCTCCCGAAGAAACACAGAGCAAAAGATAGCGAGGGAGAGAGAGAGAGAGGGAGAGTGAGAGGACGAGGAGAAGAGACTTAAACCTCTGGCTTTTCGCAATATCGCGTATAGCGGTATACTATATAGTCTTTCCAAAGTTGACACGAGATAGACCAGAACCCCCAAAGCATTATGCCGTCGCGTCCTGCCTACACATATATACATAACGCACGTCGACAAAAAAGCAGGAGAGAGAGAGAAGTAGTGATCCAAAAGAAACGACTCCGATCGAATATAAGAGCTCTCGAGGGAGAAGTCAAGGGACATAGTGTACAACGGAATATTAATGAAAAGCTCAAAATGACATTCGGAAACGCTTAAAGGGAGAAGGACACCGTGAATGTCAAGCTCTAGGCCCAAAGCCTTTGCGCACACACTTCCTTATACCATGAGCGACCCTCTCTCGCATTTCTTTTCTTTTTTTTTTATCTTTTTCCCTCCTTTTTTGTGCGTATATCGGAACGAGGAGAACGGAATGTCTTGCATTTTTTCACCCGTCGCGCGGATCGTATTAGTCTCGGCTTCCTTTTGCGGCGCCGGGAATGTCATTCTTCCCCAGGAAAATATTAAGCGAGATTCGCTCGCTCTACCCCTGCTTTTCGATTGTATCGCCGCCACCACCGCTGCTGCTGCTGCTGGCACCCCCACGTGGATTTTTCGACAGTTGATAATTGCGCGCGCGTATAGGTCGAGCTTATGTACGTTTTGCCTCGCGCGCCCAACGATGCGAGATTCGACGCGAAATATCGGCGGAAAGTTTATTCAAATCCGCGCGCGGAGAGCCGTTAATATCGATGAAAAAGTTGATGCTGCTGCGCACAACAGCGGCGGCGAGTGTCGGTGCGAAGTATGCGAAGCACTTTTTTTTTTGTTTGCCCGCGTGTTGTTAAAATTATTTGGTATATATTTTTTTGCCCCGCTCGCGGATAATTGAAAAAAGTTTTTAATTGTCAAAGTTTCGCGTGGTTTACCCATTGTTCTGTCATGCGTATATCCGCTGCATAATTATTAAACGAAAAAGGGCCGTTCGTTATAAAAATTTTTATTATTCATAAGTAATTGCCACGTGACGTCCCGAACAAAAATTAATGAATTTTTCAAAAAAAAAAAAAAACATAACGTGATTAATTATCCGCATTGGTGCGTCGAAGAGGCGAAACTTTGTAATATGCTTTAATGATATTGTCCCTTATTTCGCGCATTTCGAAACGCACCGAAATCAACAATTTCCATTTTACATCGTGTGCATTAAAAATCTTGCTCTTTTTATTTATTAAGCCAATAACAATCAAGCACCGGCATGGCCTCGCATTTACACGTCCAAAATTTAATTGTCGGGACTACATCATTGTCATTAAGCGCAATTTTTCGACTCTCCTCGGCGCATATATACGCAGCATCGGCTTTAATTCTCCGGCGCGCGCGCGAGAGGCCGATTCTCTCTCTTTCTCTTCCTCCCTCACGAGAAAAAAGAATTCGCTTTAACTAATGACAGAACATAACCAAAAAGCACCTACGTAAAGTTGTTACTTATGCGGCGCGGGTTGTGTGTCGTAAATTTCAAGTCTGACGGATCCAAACTTTATCGCGCGACTTGGCGGGGGAGAGAGAGAGAGTGAGAGAAAGAGAGCGAGAACATTTTGTGCCAGACCGCGCAAAACCACACTTTCAGCCTGATTACCGGCCGAAATGATTTAAAATTGCAGATAAAATGTAAAGCGGGCTCTGCCCCTAACTTTTCCCTCCTTCTTTTCGTGCGAACAAAAATTTCAATCTATCGCGAAGCGAAGCGCCGCGCGTGCGCAACTAAATTCTGTGCCGCGGTACAAACAATTATCGTCCGTGGAATTCTCATAGAGACGTATAACGCCGCGTTGAAATATTCCCTATATAACTTTATAAGCATTCAATTTATTTTATCGACGTCGAATCGTCGGGCAATAATGGGACTGCATAGCTCGGTGAGCCACTCGTCGTTGGCTGGAGGAACGAGTTAATTGCTGTAATGTGCCGTTAGTCAATAGTCGCAAATAATTGTACAGGTTTCAGAATACCCTTTGTCAATGGAGCTATTCACACAGGAGGACGTCCTACACGAGCCTCTCTCTCTCTCTCTCTCTCTCTCTCTCTCTCTCTCATTCTCTCTCTGTCTCTGTCTGACTCGATGCACAATGCGCGCAATATATATACCGGCGTTGCAGTTATTCACTAAGAAACTGCACGCTATATCGCGAATGTGTAATTTGTGCAGAGTCGCCTCTACAGTCCTGACGTACTCCACTTCGATAATTGGCTGTAATATATAGGCCTTTATCAAACAAATAATATAAAACTGGCATAATCGCTAGGCCTATTGTTTCAAAATAAAATCGCTGTTACGTGAAGCGTTTCTATTGTGTAATCTTTCAGTATATTTGAAATACTTTGAACATCTTTGAAGGAGATGCCAGAAACTAATTAAGCAAAAATGATTATTGCAAATAGTCGTCGTCTGAAACTTAAAAAAAAAAAATATAAAAAATGCGAATGAATGGTAAATCGAAAGTCTGTGTTATTGCATATACTCGTGAGAACCTTTACAAAATTAGATGTATAATTATTTGCATAGATATCTTACTTGTCTTATGCAACAATATACATTTTCATCTTATAAATTATAATTCCTATTATACTAGAAATAAACCAGAAAAATTTGATGAAAGCAAATATTTATTACCATTTTTTTAGCTGGTATACACATAAATTATATATATATATATATAAAAGATATAGCATTACGATACGAAGACCTTAAACATTTGATTTCGACTCGTTGACCGTAACGGTCAGTCACGGAGTGTATTCCTTCGTTAAGAGGGTAGCTTGTCGGAAGATCGCTGCGGCCTATACCTAATATACATTAAATCCCGCAAGTCATTGCTTCTTGATTAACGAGAATTTCCTTTTGATTTTGAAGGAACTCAATTATAATGATTATTGAGTTGAAGCTCGTCGGTGGCAGCTCCATTAATTAAACCTAAATTGTTGCCTCAATTAAAATAATAACGAGATGTATAGAGGCGCAGAGCAGTCGCAGCAACAACAATAATTTCGCCTCGTGATTTTAATTTTGTGCTCAACGAGGCTATTAAGATTTAATGAACGCCGGGCATTAAACATGTCCACAGCGATATTTTTGTGCTTCGATAAACATTGTTAATAAAGCTGTTCAATAAATGCCAACTCTATCGATACTTCGCCTGCTTTTCGAAAGATTTAGCGTTCCGCGTCGAATAATTTGGACCCGCGAGCTGTTCTGCTTCGATAAAAAAAAAACAAATCTTATACGACGATATAATTTTCAATTTTTCGCGCGAAGCGACTGTGTGAAAATGAATAGGTAGTAACATAAATTTCGCGGATTAAAATTGAAAGTTTAATTGAATGCAGCCAATTATAAAGAACAAGAATCGCATTAAGTTGCCGAGCGTTTCGATGCATGGGAACAGGACGCGCGTATACAAGACTTTCGATTATATAGATTTTGAAAAAAAAGCGTAATGGTAAGCTAGAACTGTTTCCCCATAGCCCAATGCCATTCGTATACAGACAGCGAGAAGAATTTGAGAATAACCGTTAAAATCCCATTATCTTGTTCATCTTTCAATTAACTCCGATGACAGCGATCCACTCGCTATTTTTTCGATATTTCACTCAAATACATAAATCTTGCGAGCTTTCGCGAGGCGATATTAATGCGATAACCATCTCGCAGACGCATACACTCGGCTTTACAGTTATTTACATAGTATAATAATTCCTTATGTAACCGACGACTTGGCGGCAATGTACAGCGGGAATAGAAAAGCTTCGAAATGACTTTGAAAAGCGATATACAACGTGGTTATGAGCGTACGGCCGCGATAATTAATTATTTTCAATCATATTTCATGAGGAAGCGGACGAAAATTGGCGAAGCTGGCGCGCACGAGTTATCGAGGCGCCTCGCGGAAGATTCAATCGATTCTGCTGGCTCGGTACCAATGCCAATCCGCACCACCGGTGCCGAGCCGTTAAACCCGGAAATCAGATTTCTTTATTCCGATACAGTAAATTGATGATAAATCAACGTCTCTCTCCTTCTCTGCCTCTCTCTTTCTCGCACCACACGCGGCCGTCTTCTAAGAGTATACGTGTGGGTGTATCGCTCTCGTAAAAGTCGGGCGTACCAATGCGCTACCCCCTTCTCTCCCTCGCTGTCGCGCAGTTACGAAGGGGGGGGGATACCGCTCTATACACTTTTTTAAATTATTGAAGCTCTTAAAGCGCTAAATTTTGCTGGTGAAGCGGCGGCCCCGACGACGGCGGCGATTCATGAATATTTCAGTGGAAACAGTTGGTATGATTGTTTTGAAGATTTGTGATTCCGCGAAGGGACGATTTGACTTGATTCCGTGTAGCCGTAGACGCTGCGCTAATGTGACGGGAATTTATGGTAGAGGGTCTCTCGCCTTGTGATCGCAGCTGGGAAAAGCTTTTGTGATTCGGCAATCTTGGTAGGATGCGACGACTACTTGAAAGGGTTTATAAATAGTGATGTATTTTATGCTTTAAGTTGTTTGATAACGTATAGTAAATATAGACTCAATTAAGTCTGCTTCTACTTATTGAGTCCTTTTTTATAAGGGATAATATTCTGTGCACAATGAAGCGGCTCAATATAGAATTCTTTGTGGAGGGCTTCTAAAGGAATTGAAAAGCAATCGGAAAAAGTGACTTTACAGTTTCTTTGCTGTTTGAATCTGACGAAAAAGGAGTTTTCAATAAGAGACGTTATGTTCGGCAATTTTAAACGTAAAATATTTCGTTCCACCCATTTTAGCACCGTTAAATCGACAAAATGCAGTTTTAATGTTACGTCGTGAGGGGAACACTATTATATAACAATGAAAAAAGGATATAAAAAAGTCATTAAATGGTAGATTCTACTTACATATTGAATTAGAATTATTATTTTATTTATAAATTATCAACAAATTTTCAGCCCACGTAATTCTATATAATGAAATAGCTAGATCAAAGGACCAAGGTTAAATCCAAACCACTGCCAAATCATTGCTTAGCTTCCTTTAACTTAATGTTTGGTTCCAATATACATTTATTATAAGCGTTTTAAGTCCTATCGGATATTTACGAATATTTCCATAATCTCTGTATACAACGAATGGTACATACTACTACAGCGCGCAAGTTTAAATTACTTAAGCACGCAATCAACCCGCAACATCGTGCATCGAGATTGCACACTCCTTATACATTCAACAATCGAAAAATTGTCATTCAGTGATGTTCGCATAAAGTAGCCAAGTGGCATCTTTATCTCCGGTATCCGTCCAGTCTCCGTCGCATTACAATATATTCTAACATAAATTGTGTAAACTTCGAAAGCGCATCACGTTCGCGAAATTCGTCTCTCCGCTGCCACGACCCTTCCCCACATATAGCAAACGCCGAGCGAGACCGCATATATACACACATATATACAAACATCTCTTTTTGCTTTCAAACTGGCCATTTTCCCCGAGCGGCCGCACTCGCTCTGTAGCTGTATTTTTCAGCGACGTTATCCGACCGTGGCATCGGCACTCTCTTACCCGCGCGCGCACTCACACATACACACACACACACACAAACACACATACAAATACACATACATACTGAGTAAGAGTGATTCACTGTTCGGTCGAGTCTGGCTGTACTGTCGACTGCCCCTTCTCTCTCTCTCTCTCTCTTTCTCTCTCTCTCTCTCGGTCTTGCGACGATAAAGCGCGCGGGATTAATTTGTCAGACCAAAAGAAGCGCCGGCAAAGTGGCACTTCTCTCTCTTACGGAGACTCTCGCGCATACTCCCCATGTTTATAGCTACAGTGTACAGATATCCAAGAGAGAGAGAGGAGAGGAAGAGAGAGGGCGTTCGGTTTGTCCTACACGCTTGTACTATTTGTAAGACGCGCTCTCATTGTCTTCCATTCCGGTGGCATCGACTGACTGATAGTCCCGAAAAAAAATCGAGAGCTTCTCCATCAGGCACACGAGACTCGCACATGCTTTTCTCAGCTCTATGCGTATGTGTGCAGGAGTCGCGCCGCGCAGCGAGGGAAAGAAGCGAGAAAAGAGAGAAAAATGCTAGAGCAGTGGCGGCGGCAAAGGAGGCGAAACGAGGTCGCGGCTCGGCGCGTTTGCGCGACAAGCAAAACACCGCGACACGTACGGAGCACGCGCTGCTCGTGTGTCTTGCGTGATGCAGTCTGTCTCTCCCTCGTGCAGAGAGCCAGAGAGCCATAGAGAGGGAGGCGTGTGGCAAGAGAGAGAGAGAGAGAGAGAGAGAGAACCGAAGAGATAAAAGAAAAGGGGGAGAGAGAGAAAAAAGAAGGAGGCGAGACAAGAGGCTGCTGCTGCTGCTGCTGCGTGCAACAGGGTCTCGAGAGGAGATTCAGACACGACGAGCTGCCTCGACGTTCGGAACGTTGTTTCCGGCACACACGGATCCGCCTCCGATAAGGCCTGCCGCCGCCCATGCAGCTGCCGGATTGTCACGCCTAAACTGCAGCGGGACTCTCTCGCTCTCTCGCTTGCTCTCACCGCCGCGGTATCGTGTATATTATAATACCCCGCGCTCTCTCTCTGGCTCTGCGGTGAGCTATGCAACGCGCGCCAAGCAGCGGGCGGTTGCCGCCGATCGAGTGGAGAAAGAGAGAGAGAGAGAGAAAGGGCTCGGGAATACATGCAGCGACGCTCGGTATTCCGCGGGACTAGGCCCATTTGTCACCGCGTGGAAAGAGCGAGCGAGCGAGAGAGAGAGGAGGCGAGCATACACTACGACTGCTGCAGCGCAGCAGTAACAGCCGATATAAATAGGCCCAACGCTGACAAACGACCGGCTTCGTTGCGCTATACGACAAAATAAGCAAACACGCGTGCACACGCCGAGTCCCAGCCAACAGCGAGAGAGAGAGAGAGAGAGAGAGAGAAGAAAGAGAGAGAAAGAGAGATAGAGGGAGAGACTATCTTCTGCGGTATGCTACTAGCTTATATAGCCGCCGAGAGCTTAAGCTCTTTCGCTCTACTCTGCAGCAGCTCCTCTCTATATATGTGTATACACGCGCCGAGAAGAAAATCGCCGCGAGCCTACAAGAGCATGCGAGAGAGAGAGAGAGAGAAGTGCTACCACTCTTCTTACTCGCATTACACTGTCAATCCCCGTGAGTGCCGCAGCTCTACTACTATGTACTGCACCTATATATAGTGTATATATACCGTGTGTGTAAGGGGAGCAACCTTTACCTTGGCTCCTTGGGAGTTAGGTGAGCGCGAGATCCTCTTGCTGACGCTTGGCCGAGTACAGCCTCATTTGGGAGAGGGAGCCGCTGAAGAGGATTAGGCGACACGACGACGACGACGAGGATGCCTTTCTCGCGCAAGGGGGAGGCCGGGCTACTCGAGCTAGATTCGTTTCGGATTTTTTTTTCTGGGTTTTCTGCGTTTGGGAGATTTTTAGAGAGAGACGCGCGAGAGGCTTTCGAACGAGATTGATTTCTTACGAGGCCAGGCGCTTCCGCTGACTATGGACGCGTTTTAGGGATACGCTTGTTTTTTATGTGTACGAGGGAGTAGACAACTGGATTTTAGAGGGATAATTCCGAGTGGGTTTGATGGTAATTGCCGTTGGTTAATCAATTTTCAGTGGGTTTTAAGTCGATGCGTTTCTCTTCAATGTTATTTTGGGGATTCTACTGGTTGATGATGTATATAGTTGAAAGGACACGATATCGATTCTTGTGGTAAAAAACAGTAAGTACCTGTATATCCAATGAGGCTAAATCTTCAGAAATAGTATTATATAATCGGAGCTGCTGAGCTAAGTTTTTTTTAATTATTGATGAAGCAGTTCTATTCAAAAGTTAATACGATACAAATCATGCCGTTGTTATATTAAAGTAAAAAAAGCTGTGAAGTAACGAGAAGTTTAAAAAAAAAAGATTATGCCAACAGCAATAATCGCTAGGCTTAGTTTGGCAAATTTGCATATACATTTACGTATATTCAGGTGCACGTTTTCACAGCGTTCTCAACAAGGACAATAACAAGCAACAAAAATAAAGAGAGAGAGAGAGTGGAGTACAGTAAAGAAAGACGCTCGTTTCTAAATACCTAAAGGTGGCCTGGTCGGGATTATGGACTACTTTGGAGCGTGGGCGAAAATAGTTAAGCGAGAAAGAGAGACGCAGACACAAAAACTTTTGTCGCGCCCGGCTTATATTATATATATTCCGAGAGGGCTGTCTTCTCTCTTCTCTCATCCTCTATACTCTCTGTCTCCTTCTCTCCCTCACACTCTTTCTTTCCGGAAAGGGGCTCATCTTTGTTTTGCGTCAGAGCCCTCGTCGTCGTTCTTCCGGAAGGGAGGGTTTTTCAACGGCGACGGCGGCGGCAGAGACGGGTGCAAGCATGCTTTATTGACGCATTATCATAAAACTTTCCTTGAGACGTAATCTACTTAGGCGACGGGACGAAAGCGCTACGCTACGCTACGGCTATGTTATGGCATCGTCACACAGCGACGATCGCACCAGGAGCGAATAAGGAGGAGGAGGAGGAGGAGGGACGGGCGTGGAGATAGAGAAGAGCTGCAGTGACTTTTACGACGGCGCATTAAAGCCCAGGACGATTGGTATAGCAAATTTTTTTTAAATGCCCGCGGACACTCATAGGTCATCCCGCACTTGTCTATATATAATACGCTCATCGAGGCTCTGAATCGTCTCGTTTGGATTACAAAGCTGGCCTTTCATGAGGATTGCAATTTCATCACTCGCTCGTTCGCCAAGCAACGCGCGTAAGTGAAATCCCGAGCGTGAGAAATTGTTTCCGTATAAAGAATTGGTCGCTCGAGAATTGCGCTTGAATAATGCAGGGCCGTTTTCAGGAATGCAGTACATATATATATATATGTACAAGTTCGGATTGCTGAAATGATAACCTGCTTTTTCGCTGCTTGTTTGCATAAAGGCAGTTGCTTTTTACGGCTACGACTTGTTTCTTAATCGCGACAATTTTATTACGGCTTCGGTTTATCAAAAGGTAATTCGACTCCGTCGCGTGTATACACTGCTGACGTTCCAAAGTGGCAGAAGAGTCGTGTAATCAAAATACTTAATGGCTTGTAAGCCAATGATATAAATTACTTTTTCCGAACCATGCGGCTGAAGCAGTGAACCTTCGCATCAAAGACCAGACATTCGGCATTATTTTGAAAATGAATTCCAGATAATGTCCCGCGCGTGTATCGATTGCACGTGTAGAATTAGCTTCTATTTTTAATTCCCATCATTCACGCGGACACACACAAACGGTCTCATGGCCGTGCGCTTCGCGCTCTTCTGCTCGGCTACAGGGATTTTGCTTATTTATTCTAGAAATGTAAGCACTTTTACTAACTGTATATAGGTATGGAGCAAAGCATGGCGCGCGCGCGCGAGCTTCGGCGGTGTCGGGACTTAAACAATTTAAAAACGTCGCGCGTAAGATTTTTTATGGGGGGACGCGTGGTTATTTTTCGAGCGCAACGCCATTTCCCGGGCGAGCGCGCGAAGCTTCAACAGAAATTCTCGTGTACGTGAGGTTGTACGTTTTCGTTAAGCGGGGTGAGGTGGGCGAGAGGGAAACTATACGCACACGTTTATGTCCATTGTAAACTCGAGTTTAGCTTCGCTGCGTCGGGGCTCGTATTATTTGTTGCCGACGGAATGAAAATACTGCGCGACACATTGTCCGACGCACTATTTTTATGTTTTCCATGCTATTCTTATACTACTTGACTCGCGCGAGAGCTGAGCGAGCAGCGTTAGATATATAGAGATGCAGCAGTGCCGCGCGACCGCGATCCGCGTGTGATTTTAAAAAATACGCGATTGAATGGCGAGCGATGCTCCAATATGTGTCTGCGTGTGTGTATGGCTATTTTTATCTATGAATTTGACACTTGCGTGTAGTACACGCATGCAGATGTCAAAATACAAGCGGAAATATACATATTCTCTTGTATTTATGCATGTACACAGTGTGTCCAGGTGCAGGTCGAGAATGGAGTTGTGTGAATCGTTTTTTTTTAATTTGAAATCGCTTTTTGCTTCGGGATATTTAACAAATTTGTTTTGCTGGCATAGAAAAAATGTTTTTTCACGTCGTGTAGCCGTAGGAGGTGTAATAATTTTTGCTGCCTTTTTAGCTAGGTATTGTAATTAAATATGAACTATATTGATTTCGAATATCACTATGCCCTTTGCATCATTCACGTATTCAATTTATAAATTGAAGTATAAATATTATATCTAAATATATATTTGAACTTACTCTTTAAAATATTAACATTTTAAGAATTACGATTCTTATAAAATTTTCGAATACATATATTTGCATTCCTTTTTGGAAAAACGATGCTTACGATTCAAATGCACATTTGATTCAATAATGATATATAGTTTTCGAATTGCGTGCACACACACCCGCATGTGCATTAAAAAATCGTACATTCAGATTCCGGGAAGTTTTAAAAGCTACTTATACACGCGCGCGTATACCACTTTTACAAGAAAAAAAAAGAAGGTTACAGATGCAAAACTTTTCATATGAAAAAGCAATTTTAGAACTGTACGGTCATGAAATCTTATCTAGTCGAACCATTTTATTGCCATTGAATTTTAAGAAGATTCGCCAAGTATTTTTCATGAAGGACTTTTATGTTGAAGAGGCAAAGAAATTTTTTGCATAGAACTTTCGTCCCCTATACCATCAGCATTTATATCCAATTCAGCTACTACTTCGACAAAAATCGCATAGAAACTTTTCTCCACCATTGGTACTTTGAAAAAATAAAACATTTCTTATCTTCCTAAAAATTAATATAAAACCATTGCTCTGTATTTTTGGCAATTACATGAGCAATAATAACACAGCGGTACAACTAGATCTCGAGCCATAAAGGCACGCAACAACTTTTCAACAACTTTTCAACAGCTCCTCGTTTCATTTTCATCTGCATCCCCCCTCCTCTTAATTATAAAGCCATAATACCCTCGTAAAAATTGCAGTAGCGCACAGCTATATAGCTTTTATTATGCAGTGCGCGGCCCATAAAATCCGTAGCCGCGCACTCCTCGCTAATGCAGAATCCATGAATGCATCTTGAATAGCGTTCGACGATATATAACGAAGCCATAAAGCTTCGGCTAAAGCAATCATCTCATCAATAATCATCGGCGACTCGATGACTCGGTTCTCTTTTGGCTCCGACAAACGGTATATCCCCTCGGAACTTCTCGGAACGTTATTCAGCACTTCGACGAACGAAGAAATTCTTTTTTAAATAAAATTTTAAGTAGTATTTTATTTGTACATATATTGTCTCGATGAATTACGAGATTACGCTGCAAATTAATCCTGATAAAGTAAGCGCATTAAGGCCCGCGCGGAGTAAGATTTCATTTGGAGAACTAGAAATAGAATATATGCAGGGTAATATAGTTTAATGCTGAATAAGCAGCCATAAACGTTGAGCTCGCGGGTGCCACGGAAAGTCAAGGCTTCCTTATGCCACTGCTGTACTGCACGTATATATTCCGATGTCGGTTCGCGCCGCCGCGTCAGTCGCGGCGTCAGTCATTACGTTTCTATTACACTCTGATATTATGGGTCTCCCTCTCTTATGCGCGGCGGCACCGACGGCGAGAGTATACGAGCGTGTATATGAGTGTATGAGTGTCCCTTTTGAAGTCCGCACAAAAGTCACACTTCCTTCCCTCGAGAAAGGTGTTTGTCTCCTCGGAACACGTCGCGCGCGCAGGAAGCGCTTTGTTTTCATACAAATACGAAGCACGGCGCCTCTCTCTTTCTCTGACTCTCTCCCTCTCTCTCTCTCTCTCTCTCTCTCTCTCTCTCTCTCTCTCTCTCTCGCTAGCTCTCTCTCACTAGTTCTCTTTCGCTCGCGCCCAAGAAGAAACGGACAAGACAGGCTTGTCAAGTTGCCAGGGCTCTCTATATATCTTCCTCTCTTATTCCAGTGCGCGACGCTTCGGAAAACGAGGCACAGAGCGAGCGAGAGAGAGATAAAAGATGCCCCCGAGCTTACTCATCGCGCGCGCCGCATTCCCGAAAACTCAGAAAGCCGCGGCTACGCTCCGTTGTTTTCCTTTTTATGTGTAAAATCGTAATATGCCACGGCTCTTGTCTCCCTCTTCGTTGCATTTCTCCTTCTGTCGCTGCCGCTTCTTACCTCTTACTTCTTTTTCTTTCTCGTCTTTTTTTTTTCGGCGCATTGTTTTCCAATTTCACATTCATTCCACACAATCATGTTTGAGGTACTGTTATCGGGCTACCGCGAGAGAGAGAGAGACTCTTTCGGTCTTGAGAAAAGAAGTATGACCACAAAGGAATGTCTAGGTTTGAAATATTCTCTTGGGGCCTCTCGAGGAGAGAATCGTCTCAGATGGTGCGCGTGGGAAAGAGTAATTTATCCCCGAGTCGTTTGGACTTTTCCCATTGATTCAACTTGCCACTTGTTGGTCTCTCGACTCACGACACTTTTTTTTTTGTAATTTTTCAATTCGTGGATTTACTTTTTGTGGTCTCGTTCAATTTGGACTGATGGAGTGTCATTTTGTGCGATCTGTATATGCATTATACATTTTGTATAAAGATATTTTAGATAGTGAATTTTGTACGTGCATACGGATTACATGATGCTCCCTTTGTTTTATGTGCAATTACATTTTCAATAAAAAAATGCAAGTATTTTAACCACGTATAATAAAAATAATAGGGCGATATAAAAAGTAACTAAATTAAATTCCCAAAATTCATTACATTTTAACGACTTTATTTATGTTATTTTATCCTTTTCACTTATTATATAAAGAATAAATCAATAATGTCGTTAATGAATTCAAATGTAATTCCAGTTTCGTTTCAAAAAGAAAAAAAGGGAAAAATCCATATTTCCGGAAAATAAAAAATTAGCTAAGTAAAATGATATAAATCACGCAAAGTTTGAATCCGTGTATACTTATATTCGTCGGCGTTCGGTCCGCACACCAGAAATGCGCGATGAGCGGTGGGTTATTTTGAGAGGTTTAAGCTTATTTAAGTCAACGTTTATACACACACATATTACTTTCTCGGCGAGTTTTGTGACAGCCTCGTGTGTAGCACTTTATGCATATGATGTAAAATATCCCTCGCGCGTGAAAACAGTTTGAAAAATACATTTTCGATAGTTTGTTTGGAAAATCATTAAAACTTATAAAGCCTGGCACGTCCTCGTTTACCGTATACCAGCTATACCGTGCGCTAAACAGACTTTACGGAAACATTTGGCTGAGCGCGCTCGCTTCTCGTAAATCTTTTGGCAAACTTTAGTTAAAGGATATGTATATCTATAGTATACGATCTTGGAATTCCTATGTGCAACAATAATACTGAATGCAATTAAAACAAATACTTTTTCAATCTATATTTTTCACGAATCTATTTGCTGGTTAAAAATAAATTTTCTATAAATCATCTGAATTGAGTACTTTAAAGAAAGCAAATTCTTTTTCGTATATCGCGGAGCTCATAGCGTTCGATTTCAAGGCAATAATTCAATAATAAAAAAAGGCCAGGCAGCGCAGAATCTAATTTAGCGCCCGCTATATACGATGGTTAAAAGCTCTCGAGAGTTTTTTACATCCCACTGTTCCCACATGTCATTCACGTGCGGAATTAGAAACTCCAGATCGTCTTTTTTTTTGTTCGTGCGCCGCGCGCACACATACACACACTCTCGTAAAACGCTGGAACAAAGTATATAAATAGATATTAATATGAAGGAGCGCACGCGGTGTGTGTATGCCGTGATATTTGCAAGGCTCACGTCGCACGTCATTACGGGAATGCGCTGCTCTCTCTCTGGCTGCAGTGTGTTGCATTAAATGTCATTCGCGACAGGCGCAAATCTATTTTAAATTTCGGATATAAACTTGCGACGCGCGCGCTCGAGATGTTATATTCGTCATGTTTGTAAGTATATGGGCTACATACAAGAGTTCGCGTGGATTACGAACATGACTATGTGGATTTCAGAAATTTGTATATACTTTTATTAATCTCCGTGCGATACCGCAAAACCGCGATCGTGGTGTACGGCAAATTGGATCGATCAGAGTCCTGCAGCAAAGGTATTTTGGAAGTCGGGTGTTATACAATTTAATTTGCTTGAGCCATGGAGTATTATTTTTAAAAGAAATAATGGTAATCGAGCATTTGCAATCGAAAGTCGGGTGTGTGACGCGAGAAACAACGTTACAATGCGATGTGTAAGTAATTCTATAATGGCATTCTTTGAGCGAGAATCTCCGACATTCTAATTTAAATTAATTCTGTGTAAAAGCCCACCCAAATTGAGGAGAGTGGAATTACAGGAAGATGACGCACATATTGTGCAGATAATTCACGATAGAAATACTAATTTGAATATTACACAGAAGCTCTTTGAAAGTGTACGACTTGATGCCAGTGAACTCTCTACTGTCGCTCGAAAATGTTGATGATAACGTCAACATTTGCTTTGAATTAAGAATTTAAATGGGAATAATTTTTTCACTCAAGGTTTGTTTGTTGATCGTTATATATCCCGTTGCAAACGGCTTTTCATCGTCAATTGCGACATGTTGATAAATTTTAATGTGCATAAGCACTTTCGCGCCTCTATAAAATAAGAAAAATTGGACCAACTTTATAATGTAATATAAACAATTAGCTATAAAACAAATCCACGAATCGCCATCGTAAGCTTCGCGCGTGAAAAATCTCCTCTTCGAGCGATGAAAATTACCCATTCTATTCGATAATAACCCTTTAATTCGATAATAATGTAAACCAACAGCGGCGAGCATCGCAATATCGTATATATCGCCTGTGCGCATTATTTGTCGAGAATCAAGGGAAAAATCAATCGGCAGAGAACCGCCGCCACCGTCGCCGCGCTGTTGGTCCTCCCTTCCTATATACTGTAAATAAAAATTCATGACGAACAAGCGCAACGCCGCGCGGACTGTGTGCGTGTGCAGTGTGTTGTCGCGCAGTCGCGCGTGTCAATAAGAGTTATAGTAAAGCTTCATAATCCACTGTGCTCGCAATGCCATTCGCAGTATATCTCACAAAGCAGTCGTATACGTACCCAACAACAGCACAGATTTGCTCTCTGCTCCAAGCGGGAACGGGTAGGAGGGAAAAATCGTTAGCATTGTGTAACGTAGCGCACGTAATGGTACGCTGCGCACACGCACACCCTATACCCACCCCTCGATTATCATAATTCCATTGTGTTTCACTTACACTTTCTCTTATACGCATCCATCTATACATACGCTCTGCAGTATAACTCCTGTTTATATGCGATTCTTGTCAGTGGCTGAGCCTATATACAACGCGCGGGAGAATATCGAGCGAGATGTGTGTAAAAAGTGTCCTCATCGAACGCACAAATCCATTCTCTTCGTTGGCGTGTATTATACTTACACACACGCGCGCTTCTTCCTTCGATACTCAACTTCTCATTAGTGACTCATACTACCGACCGACGACGCGCGCACTATTACGACAGCGCACAGTTCCTTATACTCGCCTCCATATCCGCAAGCGCGCACGCGAGGATTCCCTCTAAAGCTGAAAAATGAAGAAGAACTATACTGCATGCGCCGCGCTATTTCGCATTTATGCGGCGCGGATACACACACACACACACACACACACACACATATATATATATATAATATATATACGTATACGTATACGAAGTATGGTCGAGCGGTGCAGTTACAAGAGACGATGAAAATCGATATGGAGCGTCGACGGTCGTGCGCGCGAGCTCATCGATATACGTAAATTTAGGCAATTTGTCCCCTCCGTCTATATATATATATATATATGTATATATGGGCAAGCAGCGAAGCGCCATGGCCTCCAGCTTACCCTCTATCTAATACCTGATGTAAGATATTATCTTACGAGAAATAGCTTCTCGCCGCAATATATATATCGCAGATACGACGTTACACACACGCGTATACTATAGAAGGAAGCTTGATTTACATGCGTCATCGTCTTCTACAGCGGTATTAAGTTCTAACGGGCGAACTCATTGTTCAGAGGCCAGGGAGAAAGAGAGAGAGAAGCCCAGTCGAACGGGAAAGACTAATGGAAAAGCGGCCCGGGAGTTTCCTCTCTCTCGTTTCTCGACTCACCCTAGTTTTCGGCTTTTCGACTATTTCGTAACATGTATATATACATATAAAGAGAGCACCAACGCATCACCACTACGGGGTTATGCCGAATATCATGGTGTTCCGGGGTCGCATCAAGGAATCGCAGTTTAATGGCCACGAGGGTCACAATGACGCTCTTCACTCCCTGTGTGTATGTATGCACACGTGTGCGCGTGCAGTGTATGTGTATATACGGCAAATACACACATATACGGGAGGGTAAGAAGAAGAGAGATGCGAGATGCACGCGCGCGGGCCGAAAGTTTCTTCAACTTCTAGCGGAACTGCCTCGGATGAGTCAGATTCTAGCGGGAGATTTATGCTCCAACTCTCTCTCTCTCTCTCTCTCTCTCTCTCTCCCTCTCTCACTCTCATCCACTTTTCTCTCTTTCGCACTGTGTTTCTCTCCGCACGACTTTCTGTACACGTACATATATATACTCGCGAGTCAACGAGTTTTCCCTTTTCCACCCTCGCGCTCGCGCGACTCATCTTCCGGTTCTCGCTCTATCCCTCCCCCTCGCTTGTCTATCTTCGCTCTATCTTCTCCCCCCCCCCTCCTGTGCAGTTACAAGAGAGCGAGTGAGAGAGGAAGAGGGAGACAAGGGGCTGGACTAAGACGTCCCCGAATGATTAATCAGTATGTACGTAGTATCAGTTTCAGTTTCGCAGCCTCTCGCACACTGCCAACGTAAACAAGCGACCGTGTGTGTATATATGTGTGTATGTGTGTGTACGAGACAGTAGTTAAGGAGGCTGCAACTACACGAGATGTATGTGTCGGATATGCCGCTGCTTCTGCCGGCGTTGCCTGTGTAAGGAAAAAGGTTTCGCAGCGTCGACTCTCATTGAACAATGTAGCGCCTGTCGCGACGATAAGCATAAGCACACCGTGGACGATAAGAGCAATATTTGTGTCGCGTATAGGTGCAGTAATGTATATGGATGGAAGTGTGTGTGTTTTGTGTGTATGTGTGCTATGTGATTGTTGCTTCGTGATACATATTGACGGGCGCGGGTATAAGCGTTTCCTTGAGCGCCTACGTGTCAATTGTTTGGTCGATTCTGATTTAGCTGTGGAAGGGAATTATTGGACTGACAATGAAGAGCTGATCTCGTTTTCAATGGGTATAACGCGCGTAGTATGATCTTGGCTCAAGTTGACTTTCGATAATTAATTTTTTAATAAAATTCACGATCTTCTATTCTTGTAGAAAATCAATATATAAATTTAAGATCAATAAAAAAAAGTGTGAAATTATTATTGCCACAGTGACTTGAATCAGGTCATATTGTCTGCTTTTACACCTTTTATTTGCAATGCATGATAAGATATTGATTGTAAGCGGAAACGCTTAGGTTTGTTGCACCGTGAAAAATCTTAGGCGTCTACTGCCGCGACACTAGTACGACATCCGTGCAAAATGCAGAAAATGTGTTTGGGGCAGCAGGTGGTCCAAACAGAGGTATAGCAGCAGCGCCACGCTAGAGATATCGATAGCTGCCTTTACATGTATATAGAACACGCCTTTTAAGCATTTAGGGTAGGAGTAGCACGTTGTCGCGCAAGTGCAGTTGACCTAAAAAGTGCAGGGGGTCGCTACCGTACTTGTGGATTTCATCTGAGAATTCTCTCGGTGTGTTTATGGTATTCGTTGGCCGTCATTAGATTTAATTCAAGCGCATGGTTATTACGGAAAATGACCGAAATTGAGGCAAATTGCTCTATCCACAAAATGACCCCGAAATGGCTCATACAAAATTACTCTCAATTTGGCCCTGCCTTCGCAAAGATAGAATCATCATACTGTTTCCAAAGTAATATTGCAGAAAATGTAATTCGCGTGGACTAAATAATGAGTCGAATCAACAAAGTATATAATACAGAATGAAATGTAACAAATATACATATTTCACGCTCCACATAAATACATGACATTATATGGATCAAAACATAAAAATATTTGTTACATCTAAGTGGATATTTGTGTCCAGTAAAAAAAATAACTGCGTCAAAAACGTATTTGTAAGTCGATTTGTCTTTTTGTACAAATAGCATGTATTGGTTGACAGAAACTGCCTCTCACGAAACAAACATATACAACGAGCCAGCTTATAAATCCATGAAATAAAAGTCTCGATGAAATTGCAGAAAATCGACCAATCATCGGTGCATTATACCAGTACATTCTCCTGCATCATGCATCACTTGTTCCCCGATTACCGCCATTAAACAAATCTGTATGTCTGTGTGTCTGGTCTGCAGCCTCGACTCTAAATCTATCTAAATAAGCAGTTCCGCGTGGCCGAAGATGCGTGCAACTATGGCGTTGCACTACAGTGTCGCACCACCAACTCCTACAAACACTCAGCGAAGCAAAGCTAAATTGCAGTAGGTGACTCTCTCTCTCTCTCTCTCTCTCTCTCTCTCTCTCTCTCTCTCTCTCTCTCTCTCTTTCCGTCTCTCTTTCCGTCTCTCTGTGCAATGAGGACCAATTAAACGACACGTCCGCCCGCTGGGATGATAGCGGCGCGCGCGGCTTCTCTTCCTCTGTTCTCTGCTGTGCAGCGGCGAACTTCTCTTTACGCAACGGCAGCAGCAGCCGACAGCAGCTCTTCCCTCAGCGAGATTAACAGCTATTTTATTGGCTTTGTTAAGCGACTAATTAGGGCCGAGTTTCGTCCCTTTCTTAGTTACGCTATATATACTATACAGCTTCTGCACAGCGTGAAAAGTCGCGCATGCGAACGGTATAAGTAGAGCAATCGCTTGCACTCGCGCGTCACGCGAGATTAACCCAGTCGTCGTGGTGAAACTTTATAAGATTATAGTATTGTGTCGTACGATGTATGTATGTGTAGGATCCATACGCTGCTTTTTCCAGTGCGCGGATAACTTAGGAATTACTTTTAAATTGCGTATACGCGCGCCCCGCGGGGATACAGCGAGAGAAACAGGAAGAAAGATAGAGAGCGAGAGAGAGAGAGAGAGAGAGAGAGAGAGGAACGTGAATGGGTGGACGTGAATTATCTGTGCGATGAGTCTCTCTTGTCTTCGCGATCTCGCGACGTTTCTTGTACGTGCAAGCGTGAGCATATATATATACGAGTATATGTGTGTATATACGTCCTCCGAGGCGATTTCTTCTTACCGCTCCACTTTCTTCTTTGTTCCGTTCCTTCGTCTCTCTCTCTCTCTCTCTCTCTCTCTCTCTCTCTCTCGTCGTTTAGTACTTTGGTTCGTGGCTTTTTTGCTCATGTTGCTTCATTTCTTTGTAGCGCGCGAACGAGAGACGACCGGCCGCTCGGCGCGCATTTATCACTGGATTCGCGAAAGTCATGTGAGATTATGAATGATGGTAATTACGCGGCGGTGGAAAGAGAGAGAGAGAGAGAGAGAATATGTGGGAAGGGTCTCCTTCTTATTCCGACTTGTCGGTGTCTCTTTCTATCTCTCTCTCTCGAGTTGCTTTCGGAATTTCAGAATGTTTGTTTAACAAGCGTGAACGCGAGATGGGGACCTCTTGCCGAGAGCGCGCGGGAGGACGCTTTTTTATAGTTTGTAAATTGGCTGTGAACGATGTCTTTCCCCTTTATTCTCTCCTCTTCTCGCTTATGACTTTTTTTGCTCTGCTTCGAGGAATTGATATTTCGAGCGTGTGGCCGATAGCAGGCGATACGAATTGAAATATTCCGTGTGAAATGTGCCGCTCGAGGCCATTCCGTCAGGGGATTTACTTTGGAGTGTTTGCGGGGCTTAAAATGAGTCTGGCTAATAGTTTTCGACGTACTAAATGAATTAGAGTGTTTATTTCCTGCAGTGTGTCCTTGTTCTATATGGGGTTTGTGTAATTGCGATGTTCTGAATTTTCAGCATTTAATGCTTTTTATCCCAAAAAACAACTGCATTTTAAAATCTTTACATTTCTTTACAAAAGACTACTTTTTAATTTAAAATTGAGTAAAGATCTAGACAATTCTTATGTATTATCAGTAAACCTTTAAATGGATATAAAATCCAATTTTAAACATATTCATTTCGTGCCCCTTTGTTACGATAAAACATTCATATTACAAACTTCCGAGAACACAAAATACCTATTTGAGCTACGTCAAATATGGTATGAATAAGCCCTATTATACGTGTGAATTCTCCTATAGGGTAAAAGCAAATAATCTTAATAATATTCTATCAGCTATCAAAATTATAATATTTCTACTTTATCGTATCTCATACATATACTATATAAAATTAATAAAAAGTATCGAGAGCGCAATAATAATGAAGTCATATCGATTTAACAAATATATAATAAGTAGCTGCCACTCGCATATGATTAATACGAGTATCGCCAATTTTAGAGTGTTTGGTATAATTATGAGCTCATTTATTCGCCGAGATATAGGCCATCTAAAATTATAAGGTGCGCACTATATACGTCGGCAGCTCTCTCTCTCTCTTTCTCTCTAAAATTGAATTAAATTGTTCTACACCGTCGCGCTCGGCTCTCGCCGCTGCTGCTGCTGCTGTACGTTATACTTAGCTAGCGAAAGCTTCATTGCGTTAGAAACAAAATAAGACGAGAGTCACATTAATATTCTAGGCGATTGCATTATTCCTCTGATTGTCATCAGCCAAAGTAGGAAAGACTCAATTGGATGACATAATAAACGCCGTCACTTAAAACCTTACCGTTTCACTTATTCTCGACCCCCTGCCGCCCGTTTAGTCGTTTCACGTAACAAATCGAGAACACGAAAGAAACGAGTAGGACTCCGCTGAATAAGGCAAAGGAAAAAGCACAGAAAGAGAGAGAAAGAGAGTGAGAGAATAAAAAAAGAGAGGAGAAAAGGGGGCGCAGGAAAGAAAGAAGAAATTCAATTTCGATCTTTTTGCGAAGTCGCGCGCGCTGCTTGCGCTCTCTGCGCACTCACGAGAACGAACGTCCAATTTACTCAAGTATTTCAGGGAACTCGAGCCTCCTTGCACTTCTCTCTCCATCTCTCGCGCTCTTTCCAGCTCTCTTATTCTATCTCCCTCTCTCTCTCTCTCTCTCCCTCTCTCTCTCTCTCTCTCTCTCTCTCTCACACACACACACACACACACACATACACACTCTCGCCTTCTTCTCTCGACAGCCACTTTTTACGAAAGTCGTAAGTGACGAGTACATTCGTGCCCGACGCTTATTAAAGAATCAAATTTACCAACTCCGTGTGTGTGTGTGTGTGTCTGCACGCGTGCACGCATTGTGCAAAGCTGCATCGCTCGCTAGCCCACCAGCGCGGCGCGTACCCCTCGTCGCTTATTATACGCTATTCCTTTTCCTCCAGATTTCGCGAAGATTCATCGATGTAATTGAAGAAAGTTAGAGAGAGAGAGAGAGAGAGAGAGAGAGAGAGAGAGAGAGAGAGAGAGAGAATCGCCCCATATACTCTCGCCTCGCCAGCGGTATTATATTTCAATTACGTCGTGGCACGCGAAAGGGCCGTTTCAGACTCCGCGCCTCCTGCATAAACTGCGACTATACCTACTCTCTACCCTCTCTCTCTCTCTCTCTCTCTCTCTCTCTCTCTCTCTCTCACTTTTTCCTCCGCGCGAGCATTTCTGCCTTTTGCGTTGGCCGTTGGCTCAGCCCCGAATATTATTCAATGAGCCGAAATGCAAACGGAATCCTCGGGGTCCCTCCTTTTGCATTCGCATAGTCGTCGAGGCATTTTTCTTTTTTTTCTTCTTCTTCTTCATCCATCGTCCAAACGAGGGGGAGAGCCATTATATGCGAAACGAAAGAGGGGAGGGAAAGAAACAAAAGGAAAACAGGAGACGCTCCGTAGAGCTCTCCCCGGCAGAGAGAAAGAGAGAGACTAGTTGTGTACTCGCTAATGAAATCGCTGGGCTCGACTTGGCTTGGAATTGATTTCGGGACGAGAGAGAGAGAGAGTGTCTCACGCACGAGTCGTACAAAAAAGGGAGATAATGTGTAAATTCGAGGAAATCGAGTGCTAGGCGGTATAGGTTAGACGGATGAAAGAAAATCGAACATTGGCTGTGGGGACTGTATAAAAGGCGAATCGATCGAAATTAATCCAGGAATAAAATACTTTGATTCTGATTTGAGTATACTGAGATTGCTTCGAGGACTCGGCTGTGAACAAAGTGAGTCACACAGGCTCATGTTTTGTTCTTTCTTCTGCCTCTGCTGCTAGCTATACTGCTTCTTCCTCGGAGGGTGTCTCTCCAAGAAAAATGGGTTTCGGTTCCATTTGAACGCTTTTCAAATCTAATTATCATTCATCATCATAAAGAATATAATTTTTCAAAATAGCGTCGAATTCATTAATCAATATACACGATAGATTTATTGGTCAGCGAAGGATAACGTTTCTGTGTACAAGGAACGCATTACTAATCCACTATTCAACTTTTTAAAACCGCAGGACAATATCATAAGATCCATTTTATTCTTATATTTAAGTATTTAATGAACGAACTTACATATATTGAATTTACGTTTTTAACTTATAAAAGTTCTTTTCTACTTGTGCTCTATAAATTTTTAAATAATATTCTTAAAAGGCATACTACTGGCACATTTTACGAACGCGACAAGGGAATTTTATTTATCAACGGCACTAAAACAATTTCAATCTTTTTCGTAGTACTGCACTATACAGTAAAAATAATGCCAAGTATAAAAGTCAAGTATCGCCGTAACTTTAGGATATCTTCCGCACTATTACATCGAAAATCCTCGATCCCCCACCATGGTTTGGCCAGAGATAAAGGCGACATTTTTAAGTCAACGCGAGACCCAATGAAACGAGCCACGGCGATCATTGAAGGCCGCTCTGTCACACAGTGGAAAAAGCTCGAGAAAGTTTAAAGCTCGTACAACGAAAATTGTTACAGTCAACGGATCCAGAAACCGAACACCTTCGGCAGCGTAACAGGACACCAAAAAGAAAACAAAAAACAGATGAAATATAAAGAATCGCTCAAACCATGCTTTTCGGTAAATGCAGAGTTGCGCGCGTGCGACCGAGATCAACCGACAGAGAGAGAGAGAGAGAGAGAGAGAGAGAGAGAAAATCGTCGCCTCGAATAATACCACGAATTTATGTCCTCGCGACGTATGAGACCGGCGATAACGTCCGTATGGAGCGGGCGCGCGAGACTGCGGGCCTTCAATCTCTCGTAAATCGCTTCGGCGGCCTGTTAGTACTCTCGCACGCCTCTATACATTCGCATATACCTGCAGTATACGTCCAACGAGAGGAGAGCGCGCGTGCGAGAGAGAGAGAGAGAGAGAAATATTCGCGCATCGGTCGGAATTTACGATTTTCGCGATAATCGCTTGACAAAACACGGGAAGCAAGCAGCCTATATAGCGGCTGTCGCTGCTGCTGCTGCTGCGGTGGTACAGTAAAAGGGTAAAGCTCGTGCACTCGATAATTTCCGACCGCGTGCGCGCGTGCAAAACGGGACAAAACAAAGTTGTCGGCCGCAACGAGCGCGTTGAGAGGCTAATGAAACTCGAGGAAAAAAATTTAAGGGCCTGGAGGCCGCCGGGACTTTTTAAATACGATCGAGGAACCTCCAACCCACTCTCTCTCACTCTCTTGCCATTTTACACTCGACGCGAATTTACCTGCTCGCTCCGCGTAGGCGCGCGCCAGTGGTTTTCTGCATAGTATAATACAGATATATACGTGGGTATGTAGATGCGAGACGCTGGTACATTGCGCGGATAGCTGATGCGGGGAGGAATTTACGGACGCGTATGGTGCAAGCGTGAATTATGCGTCGCGGATTTTTATGCGCTATATTATATCCGACAAAGGATTTTTCGTTGAAACGTCGTTCATCAGGCTTTGATTGTGTGGAGATAACGGTTAATTCGCGAAACTGCTGAAACTACAGTGAGTTCCAGACTATTATGAATATTTGAGCACTTAATACTTTATTTGATGTAGTTGTCTGAGTAACGTTTTAAATATGTGATGACCTAACAAAAATGATGATCAAGTTAAAAGCAAAGCTGTGGTGATACGAGGCAAAAGAATAAAAGAATTAAAAGAATGAATGAGTAAAGAGACACTTTAACTGCTTCATATTTGTACAATATACTCTCGCTTATTTTACAGTTGTGCTGTCGTTTTGCATTAGCATTTAAATCCTTAAAATTGCAAATATTTGCTCCTAACCATCCAAGTCTGTTTTATGCTTGAGTGACTCTTGTATCATTACGAGTGACAGGTTAATCTCTTGTACTACTATGCGAGTCTCAATAAATTTATCGCTCTTGAATAAAAAGCAATTAATTCTATTTTTATAACATTTGTCCATTTGTAGATTTCTTATCATTTCTGGAAATAATTCTATCCATTATATAGAATAGCGAAGAGCGTCAAGCTAAAACTCCATCGGTATCCCGATCACAAAAGAACAATTTGTATATACACGCGGAGCATTTACACGAAAACATGAAACCTGAAGCGCAGCGCAGCAACCTATTCTATATAGGAGAATGATTTTCAAGTGCCTCGTAAGACTCGTCCTATACTGCTTGTTTTGTCGTTGCGCACTCAATTCCCATAGGTTAAACTCCAGCTTCACCGCAGACATATCCCCGCAGTCATTCGATATCCTCGCGCAACCGCGAAATTACCATAAATTCCGGAAATCACCCGCATGACTATTCTCAATCAATATTCGCGCAACATTCAGCCATTACATTTCACTTAATGCTATTCAAATTCCAGTAAATCCTCGAGCGATATAAAGTCCCTCTGAACTTTTTCTCCTCCACATACACCGACGATATTCGCCTACCCACGTACGTTCCTTCTCTCTGTCTCTCTTTCTCTCTGCACAACAGCATCCCTCGCTCTCTTAGAGCTGCGCGTGCACGCATACAACAAGGAGAGAGAGATAGGGAGAGAGAGAGTTCGCTAACGAGAATTAAGAGAACCGGTTTGTAGCTTCTGCCCCGCGAGGCTAAACGGCCGAACGGAAAGAGAACTTTGGTTTCGATCTTCCTCCGCAGCATCGGAGAGCTCCTTCATATATATACACACACACATATATATACGCGGCGACCGACTCTCCTCTCTTTGTTTACGAGCTCTATCGGCGAGGCCGTTTGTCGTCGGTCCACTGGATTTATATAAATGAAAGCGCCGCACGAAGCGGCGATGGCAACGGCGGCGGCTAATTCAGGATACCGCGTCTAAAACGCGCGAGCGACTAATGAAGGCATCGCTGCGTGATGCTTTGCAGGAGGAGAGATACGAGAGAGAGAGAGAGAGAGAGAGAGAGAGAGAGAGAGAGAGAATGAACGAGCGTGCGAGAGAGAGAATGAACGAGCGTGCGAGAGATCGCAGTCGTCGCCGCCGCCGTCACCGCCGCCGCGTAATTTACACGAGCTCCACGAACGATCCGCAATTAATATCCATTTACGGGGATGGGGAGGAAAAAAGAGGAGAGACCCGCGTACGCGACGTCCGAGCGATTTCCCGTCGCGCCCGAGCCATAGTCTATCCTATCTGTCGTCCTCCTCCTCCTCCTCCTCCTCCTCCTTCTCGCTCTCTCTCTCTCTCTCTCTC
>UELV01176002.1:0-17554 GCA_900490015.1 Megastigmus stigmatizans | reverse complement strand
AAAGTATGGCCTAACGAAGTTAATTGCTTTTTGGAGTATGCTCAGATGAGGTGGTTCAATATCTACGTAAATGATTCAAACACAAGAAGTAGAAGCCAGATCATTACTAAAAAAGTGTAAGCATTTTTTAGAAAATTACAATTAATTAATACTAAGGAAATACTCTAAATTTTAAAAACTTATTGTAAGAAAACTTTAATTAAGATAATTAAGATAAGATGTACAGCGTAAATTTATTAATTTATTCCGAAACTACGTTTTAATAAATATATTTTTATACCAGACCTGAATTTATTTTTATTTAATGTAATCATATTACGTGTATATGCAATGTATGTATTATAACCTCAAATAGTTTTTCTATGAACGTTGTAATTTTACAAAAAGCATTGTGATTTCGCCATATATTGTAAATTCGCTATGCAAGTTGTAATTTTACTGTAGAAATTTTTATCAGATCTTGGCGAATGTAAAATTACAACCGCGAATGAAAAATTACCTAAACGTAATAATTTTACCACTCTCAATGTTGGACACCCTGATTACCTACTCTGAACGTAGTATTTTTACAAAGGTTTTTTTTACAGTGTACTGCTTTTTTTCCAGTTCTCTCTTTTTTTTTTTAATACTATATATGGACAAGTTTTAATAGAAAAGTTAGTCTAAGTAAGACGTGAATCTATCCGAATGTGATTTATGAGAGCGACTTTGGCCGACTGGATCTGCGCGCGCGAGCGGGATATTTATTATGAGCAGAACTGCAACACGGTTTACGTTTTACGGATGTCTACTTTCTCAACTTGTAAAATTAAATAAATTTATATTTCCCGGCTGAAATGAAAAGTCATTTCGGAAATAGTTGAACTTCCTCACTGTACGTATATCAACAACGTTATCCCCCTCGCAATTTGTGCGATCCTCGATAGTTCGCTTTTTCAAACTCCCCAGCGTTATAATTCCACACTATAAGATCCCGCGCCCCTGATTCACCGTCAGCTAGATGTATAGGCAAACAGCAGCAACAGCAGTGATGTACACGCTGGTGTAGCGCAAATTTGCACGTATAGACATCCAGCGCTGCAACTGCGCGAAGTGCAGCACTTACCCATACCGAGCTATATACCGGCGGGATGCGTCGTCGTCGTCGGCGGGGACGAGCCCCCGGCTGAACACGTATATAGTCCTCGTGCTCTCGCGTAAATTTGCGCGTAGACGTCGAAAACTATTGAGTGCAGCCCTCCCACGTATATACGAGGCTCCATCATCGTCGAGCTGATGTATAAGCGCGAACACGTCGAAACGAAGGGAAAATTTATACGCCCGGCTATAAAGACTGCACGGATCTTCGCGCGAGTCGGAAAGTAATTCAAATTCTGATGTATTTGAATTTTCTATAAGTCGAGCGTGTTTACAGTACAGACGAGTGATTCGCTGCTCGTTTTGGGATAAGCGAACTCGAGAGATAGTCGGAAGTTTTCGGGCTTAAGACTAAAGCGAAACAATCTGACGGGAAGGTCGGATGGGAATTTCGTACATCTAATGCGTGCGAGTAGTCTGACGTATGTCTAGGCATCGCGTGTTTGTTTTAGTTCGGAATGCGTTGGATGCACAGAGTTTACCATATTAATTTATTTTCATGCAAAATTTTAGAGAGACTTGCCCATTTGCTTACATCTCAACTACACGGGTTTGTGTATATTATATTCAAACGACATCCCGATTACCTTACATGATTCATTACATTAGTTACATGACGTGAATTTTTTTCAAATCAGTTGTAAATAACACCTTAAATGGTAAACATGGGGAAAAAAGCTTTTTAAATTACAATATATAGCGAATTATTCAGCATGTAAAAGAAAGAAAAGTAGATAAAAACGTCAATGGCACAGAAGCGAAGCATCAGTTGCGCCGAAAATAAAAATAAACCTTACACACTAGAGATCACCCATTATACCGTCCTAACTAACAAATCCGCCTTTCCGTTCGATAAAACAACGATACAAGCTCGCGCGCGCTCGCACGCAGTTGCAGTAAATAAACCAAACGATACGAAACAAAAAAGAAAACAACGCAAAAATTGAATTTAAAACTTTAAAAAATCACCAAACTCATTCCCTCTCTCTCTCTCTGTCTCTGTAGAATGGAATCGAATCACCCTTAAAGCTCATCGAAAAACAGATCAATTTTAAACGCGTACACACACACACACACCCACGCACGATTGCTCCGTAAGCAGATGCAAACAAAACGAGCAGTCGAGCCACTGCTAATTGGAACCGATCGCGTATAACGTACCCCCCGTTTTCCCGAAAAAAATAAACAGAAATCGGCAAACACACGGTATCGGAAATCGCGAACGAGAGGAAAGAGCTTCGATTCCACGAGTTACACGACGCGGGAATTCCGCGTATACAATTGCGCGCATGCGCTTTTCAGCCAAATATTGAATAAACGCGAGGAGTGTCGCATATTTAGTATAACAATGGGTATACCGGAGGAATGGGCTTGCGCAGGGAAGAGCTGCGTATATATGTATATATGTACGTGTTATTAATGATGAAAACGAGCTCACGGACGCTGCGCCGCAACGCCGCCAGCCAATGAATTGCGGCTCGTTTCGACGAAACGTTACTGCCACTGTTACACCCACCCTTTTTCATCCTTCGTACGCGCCTGTGTGTGCAGTGTGTCGGAAATTTTGACGGAAGAGCGAGAGAGAGAGAGACGGTACGGGTCATACGAGCGAACGATTGAAAATCAAAAATACCAGTGGGGTGGAGGTGAGCGGAGAACTTTAGTGGAGAGGATATCCCGAACTCGAGGATCCGGGCAAAATTTATGGAGTGTAATCTTTGGAGTGTTTTCTAGGTTAATTGTCCGAATGATTATTCATATTTCAAGAGTCGGACAACTCTACTTTTGCGGGAGTTTCGCGAATACTGATGAACGTGCTTTTATTGGCGGTTTGGGACTCTGTGGTTCGGCTTCTTTATTGCGCCCCTGCAGTTCGATGGTTCTTCTCGTGTTTGTATCTAATCTTGAATTAAAGTAACACGTTGAATCATTGATATATAAAAATATTCTTACATGATTAGATTGAGTCTTTTTTTTTATATAGGAAGCCTTTGGAATGTAACGCGAGAAAAAGTTTACAAAACAAGTCCATGTTGTTAGCCTTTGTTCGCAGACAAAAGAGTTTAAATCGCTCGCTCAAGCCCCAAATTGAGACACAATTTCTTTTATAATGCAGCCAAGAAAAAGATGAAAGAACGAAATAATTGCTGATAAATTTGTAATGCAAATCTCTCCCCGTGTAATTTACATTAGTTCCAGGGCGGCCTTTACCCGACTCCCACACCGAACTCGTGCGGCGCATCGCATAAATAAAATTATTATTGTCGCATTCGAAACTTTATAGATGCGCTAATAAAATGTCTACCCGCGTAATTTATGTATTTTTACACTCGCCCACACTTCATTGGCTATGTTAATTGTTAAGCCAGTGGATTTTCCAGCTATACAGTTGCAGGCGCATTACTCTAAACAATAACAATCTTTATAGCTGAGAAATTAATGCATTCTATTAATTTCTCAGCTATATGAAAATTCATCAACCAGTTCTAAATGATACTATAATACCGTAACTCTTAAAAAATTGTCCATTATACGCGGGCTTATTGTTTGAACTGACAATTTGATTCGTCGAATATAAGTGATTTTAAAACTCGCCCACGAAACGAGCTGAAAATTAATGCGCAAAAGAAAGTTGATCAAGAATACACAGAGAAATATCACGTCCCCAGCACACGAAACTTTTTTCTTCGATCCCCGCATCATTAACTCAATCAAGTGTCACATCCGACACAGTCGCACAAGTACTAAAATCCGGGGGAGTAGGGCACGAAAAAATAATCCGACGATTTGGTCGGCCGATGCGACGCACCGAGTTGTATATATATATGGATGATCGGCGGTGCAGTCGAGTGCGGAGAAAGAGAGGCGCGCACGCTGCACGGAAACGAGCAGCAATAAAATCGGCGCGATGCGAAGACATTACCGGTATATGCATCGAAACGCGCGGATCCATTTCATATATTGCGTTTCACGCTCGCACATGACATGTGTATATATATATATAGTTAACAGCGCGACGCGTCACCTCTCTCTCTCTCTCTCTCTCTCTGTCTCTCTGGCTCTCGCTCTTGCACTCCGACGCCAGTGATTATAGGTCCGCGCGGAGGATTTGCTTTTCGACCTGGCACTTTTTAAAAGCCGAGAGATATCGCGACTTCGAGATGATGGGATTTTTACCAGGCACAGGGAAGAATAATTTGGCGAAGGATATTATATAGTTGCCGGTCTAGCGAAAGATTGTGAAAATGACTGTGATTTGTTTATGGGTATCGGTATGCCATTAGCTCGTAAATATTATAAACAACTTTTGCTTTTTATTGCTCTCCCGAGTACATAACGGAAGCTTAATGGAGCATCACCTAAATGCCGGGACGCACATTAAAAACTGCTGTTCCGCGTTGTTTCGCCCGCGCCACTTTAATATTGATTACGGTATTTAAAAAGTTATCAGTTTGAAAAATAGCTCTTAATCAGTTGGGTTTTGTATAGATCAGCACTGCTAACGAGTATTCATAGCCGTGTAACACTGTATTGCCGATATATGAAAAGGCCTGCGAACGCTATCATGAAATAAGGACCGTTAAGATTTATCTGGCTGAATCGGTGACAAACGATGCCTACCCATCACTATTATAAGGCTATTAAAGTAGTATCCCATTGTTAATAATTGTGAAAAATAATACTAAAGAAAATATATCGCGCGTGTCACCGCAATTACCGTTTAATTTATATATATATACTCTAGTGTACTTTCACAAAATATATACCGTTGATTTATCAGACTTTAGGCGAGTGAAATTAATCCTCTGATGAATAACTCCGAAAGATGCAGCTATCATCTAACCAATAACTTTGATTTAACGATTTCTCTCTACAACGACGAATTTCACGCGGCAGGGAAAACAGATTTATTTCATTTTGTCTCTATTAACAACAGCTGTCGAGTGATATTAATTGACCTTTCGCATTAAGGTATAGAACGACGCTGTTGTCGCGCGTGCCGGCAAAATGATGTTCTATATACATTTAATTTGCAAAGTGCATTTGATGATAAGTGTGGTCCTGAAAAAAAAAAAGCGCGCGTCACACGCAAAAAAAGGGGAGTGGGGCCGTAAACTCTTGTAAATTGGCACTACTCTGATGCTGACATGTTGAATATGAAAAATTTTTACTATCCCAGTAAAAAAAATATGTTTACAGCGGCGGGGTAAAAGTTTACTTGTACTACACGATATATACCAACGGTGTGTGCCTCGTCGACAGAAAAGTTTCCAAATGGTGTGTATGAAATTTAATGCTCAGCCGAATTAAATAACTGTAGAGCTACACGCAAATGCTTGGGGGAGAATAAATTGACTATTGATTTACGCGACAACTATTTCGACACGGAACTATATATAGCGCTATCGTGTCGAAAAAAAAAAATACTTATTACACGTATTTCAAACGAATTCCTTTTAACTTGCGAAACGAGTCAGCTGTATATCACACGTGGTATGCGTCACTAAGACACGAAGATATTCGCATAGTCTTTGTGCCGAGCGAGGGACTATCCGCGGTAATATACAGCGACTGCATCACCTTCAACGTCACGTAGAATTTGTCATACACAGACTAGCTCATGTGTTACGCGATCTTTCCCAATATATGCATACGCCTCCTGTCCGCAAGAAGTCGACTGGCTGCGAAATGACGACGGGTTCGAGTATATGCCAAATTCTGATGGTAATGGAGCGCGCGACCTGATACACTTTCATCGTTGGTGACACGACGCTGCTTTACGTAATATTTCTGGATACGTTACCTAGTTCGAGGATTTATATTAGTTTGTTGTTTATTTTCTTTTTCTTTTTTTTTTGGTATCCATGGAAGAACGGCAGTGAAAGGAGATGCCATTTGTGACGGAATTATTTTTCTCATTTCAGTTTTGTAAAGACAATAGAAACGTTGGTTTGATAATGAACCAATGATTCGACATTCAATCGATAGGTCGACAAAGTGGAACAGTCAGAGCGGTGGCAGGCTCTTAAACAACATTTCCGCAAACTGCAGCCAGGCCAGCGAGTAATCAAAATCTTGTGTATCGCTCGTGAAGCGCGCAGCTGATAAAAAAGAAAAAGAAAAAAAGAAAAACTTCCGCAAAGCGGACGATCGACTGAAAACATCGAGTAATTGAATTCGCCGTGGCGCGACGATTGTTTGACGCTCTCTCTGCCTCTCACTCTCTATCGCAATTTTCATAAAATCGATAGGCCGTGGAAAGGAATTGGAAGCCCTCGAGAGCCGCGAGAAAATGCTTGAAAAACATTCCGGTGGCACGGCGGCGGCAGGCACATAAAATGGAACTTTAAAAATGCTCCCCGCGAGATAGAGACATACGATATGATCTCCCGATGATTTTTCCACTGAGGAAGAGAGAGAGAGGGAGGGAGAGAGAAGAGGGATATACTCACTCGCTCGTTCTCTCTCTCTTTCTCACTCTCCCGCATCGAGGAGCGCACGCCGAAATATAAAAAGCATTTAATGGCACAGTTAAAACCACGGGCATCGGCAAAGTTCTTATACTCGCCCTTTAAAGTCTCCCCTTACTTGCAGCATCAGCTCCGCCGCCGCCGACGCCGCCGCCGTGTGCGCGCACCGCCTCTTATACTACTCGCACGTCGATCAGCGTATATATAGCCTTTTATGACTTTCCCTCTGCGCTCTGCTCGGCCTCCTTTTTTCTCTCTCTCTCTCTCTCTCTCTCTCTCTCTCTCTCTCTCTCACTCTCTATCTTTCATTCCTTTTTATCTTTTTCTCTCGCGGAATCCTCCTCGCGGAAAATTTTTGCCCTTTGGCTCGTTTTTCTTTTTTCCTCTATCCCTCTATCCCTATCTCTCTCTCTCTCACTTCGTCTTTTCATGCGTCACTTGTCGTCGATGTTAATCCCAAGGTAGGAAGCTTGTTTCAAGTGCTCGGAAACTCTTACTATATATCTTTCGGATTTCAAATAGAGAATTTCTCTCTCACTCTCTCTCTCTCTCTCTCTCTTTCCTTCTCTTTAACTCTACACTCTCTCACTCTCGCGGAATAGACGTGAACTGGGTTGAAATTTAACTTTAACGAAAGGATTATTACTTCGCGAGTGGGCCTGTGTATGTGTTGTCTGTGTGTGGGTGGTATTGTATAAATAATTTTTTAATGAATCGTGTTATCTGGATATTTTTGAAAGAAGAGAAAACGATTGGATATTAATTAGGCTGGAAAATCTCTCGAATAAATCGTGTGTGTATTCGGTTTATTAAATTAAATGAAATCGTGATTTGAATAAGATACAGTATTGGATAAATACTTTTCCAACATTGAATCGCAACATCGCGTCGGGAAAGTAATGAAAATTCGATGATAAAGTTACGAATTTCATTGAACGTTTTTAATTAGTGATGAAAGTGGAGCGAATCTCGCGAGTATATATCGGAATGCGAATCTATTTATATAACCCAACAACTTGCATCGTTATAATTAAATAAGTCTAATTTGGAATCTAGTCAATGTCGTCAAAATAACAGCATCGAATGCTTAAACATCACAGAATGTAATTCAAAACTAAATGAGGTTATATTTTCTTTCTCAGATATAGGATATAATTTTACCTGAGAAATTATAACCTGAAAAACTTCTCAATCCACAGTTTTATACCCAAACTTTTTCACCTTAACGAAGCAGATTTGTGGTTTTAAAAAGAATCATTCGAGATTTATCCTTCGTGTCAAAGACATTCATTCGTTAATCAAAACTTTGGGTGTCTCGAAGTTGAGATTACTTCAATTTCTCTAGATAACGAGGTGTACCTAATTTTCCTCGCAGACCAATGTCTCGAACATTATGAAAAATATAAACATTCGCATTAAAGCGAAAGATTCTGTAATACCTCATTAATAATTTACAAGTATAATAAATCTTTAACAACGCTGTTGAAATATTTACGACGTTTACCGTAAAAGCGGACATTGAAAAATTACGTCTCCTTCATTAAAAAGCCGTATGCCACTCATTTATCGCGAATACACATAGATATTCGAAGAAATCTAATTTCTTATCGACAGTTAATATGTCGGTAGTCCAACTCCCTATCTTTCAATGGAAAATTCAATTTTCTCCAGAGCATTCCATTAACATCGCATAAATCCGAACCTCTCGGCGCCTTAAGTGATTGAAGCTTCAGAGAAAGAGAGAGAGAGAGAGGCAAGGCAAAATCCAATCGGACTCGATAAGAAAAAGGTCCGCCGCCACGGCTACTGCTGCTGCTGCTTTTAATGCACTGCTCGCGAATATTGGATAAGTTCAGGACAGTAATTAGGCCGATATACAAGCTAGTGTATAGAGGAGCTCGTCAAAGGCGCAAAGGCGATCCTCGCGAGAAATCCACGAAAGAGAGAGGGACTCTTTGAGATTTTGCGAGCGTGAAAAATGCAAATACAGGAATGCCCGGTACACTCGCTCGCTCGTTCGCTTGCTCGCTTGAATGTCAAGGATGCGAGGAATCTCACGAGTCGCTCGATTGAGTAGACCTACGAGGAGCAAAGCTGGCGCTACTCGCTCTGGCTCTCGGCGGCATACCGAAAAACTGCTTCAACCAGCCGAGCGGCTGGTCTTTTGTTGCGCTTACTCTGCTATACCCCCTTTTTGCAGCTCTCGATTCCTTCTGCACTGCTTCCCTTTCACTTTCACGTATATGCCGGTCGTCTGTGTATCCTTTACGATTTATGCCGCTTTGCGCTAGGACGAAGCTACGAGCCTCTTTGGAGTCGTGGAAAGCGGTAGTAGTGCAGTATTGGTGCGCGACGATCAATTAATGGTATTTCTTGAGGGCAGATGAGCAAGCGGAAAAAACAGTGGCGAAAAACTTTAAATGTGCAGATTGCTTAACTTATTTATCCAAAGGTAAGGGGGTTTCTATTACGTTCAATAAAATTTTTCAACATTTTTAGCTTAGTTCAGTAGTCAAAGTTATTTCTTTTTTACACTTCTACCCCTTGGATCAATATTTATAGGTTAGGTACCACTCTATCTCTAAAACTTACCTTTAAAAAGGTACAATCTTGGCAAGTATGAATGTATTTTCTCCTACTCGCTTCAGTTTATTTGAATAAAATGCTCTTGTTTAATCCTTAATTGTTATTTTTTTTTTTTAAAGTTGAAATATCAAATTTAACATGCTTATAGTAAAAGACTAATATTTTATATTTTATATTTTATCACTGAAGATCGGAAAGGGATTTAGTAGAATAAATTTTATTATGTAGTATAATTATTTATTTAAAAACACAAAATTTTATGTGAGACAATTGGTAAAATGTATTTAATAAAATAACAATTAAGGATTTCATTCATCGTTTTTACGGTAAAGTATACTTACCTATTGTGACTATGTTTGAAAATAATGAAACAAAAAAAAGAAATCGTAAGTTCGAAAGTATTTTTTTTTTTTGTCTAGCGGGCCGAAAGTACCACTTTCCCGCCCGGGGCGGGTTTGAGACAGTGGTAATTTCGGCCTCGCTAGGCAAAAAAATAGTATACAACCATGGGAAGTAAACAAGAATGCCTCAGATCGCATGTTTGTCACCCTCGCCTTCGGCTCGGGTGACAATTTCCATGCGATCTACGACCATTCTTACTTTTCCTCCCTGGATGTATAATGTACTATTTCCGACCTAATCTTATGATAACTTCAAGTCGTCGAATCGTCAGAATAGTATATAGTTGAGTTGCATCAAGGGCGAAAAGTGGGCTATGTGCGGCCTGCGTGTAAACACGCAGGTGTCCGTAGCCTAATTTAGTACCGAGTGCCCTGGTATAAACATATTTTGGTTAATTATTTTTTGATTAATTTTTTCATAAGAAAATTATTAAAAACGTTCACCGCCGAAAAGGGTAAAAAGTGCTTCATATTCACTTCCTAACCTCACTCTAATATCCGTCGCCGTTGGGAAACTAGAGTAAAGCTAGGCCGTACATGCAGCACTTTATTCCTGGCTCGGCGGTGAACGAGTACGCACTTGTGCAACCGTGTGTTAAAAATAAATGTATTCGATATCAAGATAATAAAAGCTCTGCAATGGTAAATTTTGGTGGAAAACTTGCCGAATTGGTGACTATCTTTGCCATGGCGGTTATCTACGGTTATGAAGATTCAATCCCCACGGTTAGTACAAACTTAATTTTAATTACAAATCCTATATATAGATGTTACACGTATATATAGTTTGTTTAATGCTCTAAAATATACGCTGAATTATATATTAAAATTTTAAATATTATTGCGTTCTTATAGGAACTCTGTCTACTTGGGATTGCTCTGATTAAACTTAAGTTAGTCTCAGCTCTTGTCGCTGATTATGGCACTCCGACGAAAAATGAGACACACAAACCAGTGACTGCAGACAATCCAAATCAACCTCAATCCGTTACTGGTGATAATAGGATATTATTATTATACTGCGCGTGATCAATATAACAATGCACTGGAATAGCACTTAATTTTTAAGTCTACAGCTTGCATCCAAAGTAAAGTTCAATATTAGCGCTGCGACTAAGTCATATTAAATTTGATTTGTTTCTGTTGCAGAAAAAATACAACAACCAAAATATTACATGTTCTTGGTCATAAACGTAGGTATGTTAAATATCGATATGACTATCGAGTATAAATTTGTGAGTCATTAAAGTGCCGTTTCTTTTTCAGTTGCCATATTTCTTCTTCTAATCGATGTCATTCTGCGACTATCGATATAATCACGAGTAGAAATCACTTTTGGTTTATGTGAAGCAGGTATCAAAATTGTAAATTGTCATTAAAAGAAAATTCATTATGTTATTATAAAATTCAAAACCAGAAATGTAATAAAGTACATTCTAAATCTCATAAAAAACGTTTTATTTCTTAATTATTTTGTTAATGACAAGAAAGGCCGCATCGACAACGATCAAGACTTCTGCTGAAACCAAGAAATCGTCTCCAAAAAAAAACTCATTCCTACGTACAGATTTCAGCGAAACAATTATTATGCAATAAGTCAAACCAATGATTTAGCAGAAATAAACATTCCCAGAAATGGTTCAAGATTGCTATGACCAGCAAATAAACCATTAAAGAAGCATAATTAGTATTTCTTATAAACCATTCAAATAAACGTTTGGTCACTTCAAAACTAAAAACCTGCCCAAACAAATTTGTTCCGGCACAAGCCATTAATCAAAAAGTATATATTTCGATACAACAAAATATTTAAAAAGGGAAAATTTTAATGGCCTGTTACTTTGAATTTCCCTTGAACCAATAAATCTGGATAACTACATGGAGTGCACGGAATGCTGAATACACAAAAATAAATAGCGATTCAGGTCAGCAAACAAGGCCATTCTGATTTTTTTTTTGCGCAAAAAAGAAAAGCCTGAGAGCTTTTATTTGCAAAATGTAAGGCTGAAAATAAATGCGTTGCTCATTTGTGCATTGGCTCGCGAACTAACCTCGAGCTGCTCACTTCCTCGATCTTCTTCCTTCATTTTTTTTAATTTTTTTTTTTATTTTGTTGCGATGAATCAAAATAGGTACGCTTCTTTAAATAAGTCGTGTTATCTTCTTTTAATGTGGATACACGGATTTAATGACTTTGGGACATGCAAAAATGGAGAAAAAGACAACTCGGTGCGCTCGCAGCTCAAATTTGAAGCTTCATCTTTAGCTGCTTAATTTTCAATTCTCCATCTCCCCCTCGAGGCAGACAGCCCAGCGTCAGGCAAAAATAAACAGACTCGAGCATTTCGAGCAGTTAATATAAGCCGGGACAGACGAGGAGGGCAGAGCTAAGGGAACGCGAGAGACACGCAAAGGGCAAAAAAACAAGGGAGGGGGAGATCGTTTCGCGCATCGATTCTTCCTGCAATCCCAAGGAAAAGAATCGCTCAAGTCCGTGCCAGAGTGAAATTCAGCTCTCTCGGAGGGCCTCCAGGACAGAGAGAAAGAGAGAGACTCCCGCCTATATAAATAATGTGCACGATCTGTAAATGGAAAGATGTTGCTTTATAGGCGTCTGTGTGTGTGTGTGTGTGTGTGTGTGTGTGTGTGTGTGCGTGTGTCTGTGTGACTTTCGAACTTTATCATGTCTCTCGCGAATGGCTTTTGCTTATGCACATTGTGTGCGCCGCGCACGGCAGGTGGATGTCGTAAATGGTCACGGAAGGCGCGATAGCGAGACGTTTAGTATGCAAATTTTATTATATAGTTCGCAGATAGGAGGAGTAATTTTTCATATTTGTTGATAAATGATTCTTCTTTTTTTTCTCAGCTATATTCAAGCGTTGGAGAATTTTTTTATTAGACCTTAGAAGCGCGGGTAGATATATATGGCGAAAGATTTGCCTCGTTTTCATTAAGCCAGGATTTTCCGATCCGGAATAACTCGATATTCTTAGGTAGACCTCCTCTATTGGTTATCTGGGAATCCGGATAACTCCCCATCGGGCTCGACCTTTAATCAAAAACCAAATTATCCTTGATAAATGACATCGGCTTTTTTAAAAAAAACCCAAAAAAAAAACATCGAAACTCCGCCGACGTCTAACTCAATAATACATAACTGGTTTAAATTTTGAATGAGTTCCTATTGCCTTTTTCGTTCATTTATAGAATACGTTTCGAACGGAAAGACTTTTTTTGGCACACGCTGCGTATACCCTAAACAATAGTTTCATCAATCTTCTTTAAAGGTATCCCGCAGGGATTACGCTTTCAAAGATTTCAGCTTTTCCGCAAACGTTCTTTCCAAACTTGTAAAATCGTTCCGGTAAAGCCTTTGACAACGACACAGACATTGCTTTTACAGCGGTAAAAATAGACATTTGTACTGTACGAAATCAATTAGTTTCCTTTATATCGTAAGCATTCGGAAACAAAAATATTTGCGAAAAATTGTTTTCGTACTCGCATGACATTCGACGCAGTCATGAATATCGTCAAGCTGAATATAACGCACGCTTCGAATATCGAGCTAAAAAGACGATAATCCCGAAATAATTCAACTGCGCGCTTATGCTCGTTAAAGAAAAAGTAATCTATTTACGAAAAATACACACAGGCCGCTTGTATTCATATATTTATGACGTTGGATTGATTCGAGACCGTATACGAGGCTATTGACACACACACACACACACATAGAGTCACGGACTGCATGTGTGCACACGGTTGGATCGTCGTGCCTGGCGCGGCGGCGACTCGCCGGTTATATATATCCTCTCTCCGCACAGCTCTTTCACTCTCTTCCCCCGCCGTCTCTTTCGCTCTTTGCTGTGCGTGCGCGTGTATTCCGTTTCGTTCATTTCCATTGGTAACTCGATTCGTGGGGTCGGCGAGAGAAAGAGAGAGAGAGAGAGAGGTGGCAGGTTGGAGCTTGGGAAATACCGGCTAGCCGGACAGAGAAACGGAAATCGAGGACAAATGGTTAAAAGCATTGGGCGTCGGTGGCGGCCGATGCTCGTCCCCGCGATTCCGCGTCCGCTCATCGCTTTAAAGGCCTGAACGGACAGCTCGAGCCACGCTCTCTCTCTCTCTCTCTTTTTTCCTAAAACGGAACTTTGCCCCCGTGCCTTCGTTTCATTTTTTTTTTTTTTTTTTTTTTTTCATTTCATTCGCAGAGCGGCGCCAAAGACTCGAAACCGAAAAACGCGGGTGGGTGGAGAGGGAGAGGGGTACAGGTTTAGTTCTCCCGGTCTGGATAAAAAATACAAAAGGGGGCAAGCGCGCGCGACAAAAAGAAAAGGGAATATCGAATGACGAACGCGAAAAATTGGCTCGATAAAATGGTTTTTTTTTCTCGTTGCGTGATTAATTGAAGAATTCTCCTTCGGTCGTGCCCTGGCCCTCCCACCTTTTTGAGCTTCAGTTTTTGTTCCTCGCTCGCGGGAGACTCGCGGTTCACGTATATATATATGCGCAACGAAAGTTTAACAAAACGAAAAATCATAAGCCCAGCGGCGGATGTAAATGTCCAATAAATTCCCCCACCTATTTTTCGCGGTCGTATAAGGCAGATTGAAGCCACGCTATTTTTGTTTTGCACTTTATTGAAAAATAAATCCAAATAAATGCTAGTGCGTCCCGGGCTGTTTTATGAATATTCATGTGCGAGCTGTGATTAAAATTTATTTCGACTGTTGATTAAAAATTTATCGGGATAACGCTTGCGGTCAATGATATTATACACATTAATCCGCAAAAAAACTAAATTAAAAGGATATATTATTTACTGTTTCTGATGTACCGATGAATGCTGTTGGTTACAGAATTGGCTAATTTTTCCAAATTAAATTCTCCATTTTGTTAGATTAATCAATGATTGATCGTTTCAAAATTATATCTAGAAGATTCAACTATTTGAAATTTGTGTATACTACGTTAATTATAATGTATAAATTTGTTCGCATCAATAAATGTACGAATTCGACTATAGAATACACATTATCTACGGGGAACAATTTCATTTAGGATGCACTAATTTTTAACATTAATACGTCTAAAGTTATTGTTCGCAAATTGCAATATCGGAGCGTACATACGAATATTCATTTTCTGATTTCATCCAAATGGCGCCTCTTCTGTACATTATAATTATCGCGTAATGGCTAAGTATATAAACTAACGAAATTAAAATGAATTTCGAATAATGGACGTATTTACTGTCGTGCAATAAATTCATCGGTAACCCGTCTACGAAACCTAAAAATTCGCATACAAAAACGAGATTAATCCAAGCGGCGGGTTCCAAAATCAATCTTCTATATTTTACGTTCTTTATGGAAACAGGAAATAGCATAGATAGCTATCGCGAATTTTCTACTTATTAGTTTATCGATCGATCGCCTGTAAATGCGACAAGCCCAAGAATTTTCGATAAACAATTCGGCGAGAGCGAGAGCAGATCGGCGTCACGCAAATTCCGCTGAAATATCCGGAACGTACTGTACAGCCACATCCCAGGCGGATAAAAGGCGATTTTGTACTTTATAACAAAATAAAATTTTACCAAAACGAGGTTTTAGCAGTCATCAGCAGCCGATTCGAAATACACTGGAGCCTTTAATTTTGCCCAGACAGTTACCGTATATATAATTGCCCCACTAATTCTGATTTAATAACGCTTTTAACAATTCAATTATAAACGACCGGGGGAGTTTTAAAGCGGGTAAAATTCAACCAGATAATTAGAAATTAAATGCTCGCACTGTATTATTATATTATTATTATTATGTGCATAAAATTAATGAATAACAAATAGTATAAACCAGCTGCTATAGGGCTGAAATTTGATAATTACAAGAAAACATGTTCGCGCGCACTGTCAATATATTATATTCTTTCATGCCTCGGCAGCAAAATGGAAACACATGGAACATAATAATTTTTAAAATAACTTTCTGAGCACATTATTATGTGCTTTTTATTGTACTGAAGGTGGCATAAATAAGTGCAATAATGGTTTTTCAAAATTGAAATTTTAAAATAACTGATGTATGTTTACAAGTGCGAGATGGAGTGATCCGCTTTTTGTAATTTTAAAAGTATTTTATTCAACGGCGAAAAAACACTTCGAAAGCTTCGTAATCTAGAAATACAGTTCTGACGAAGTATGGATATGCTTAAATATTTCACCCGTTACTTATGCTATAAATCAATATCGTATCCAAGCCGAAATTTTATCAACCAATGAATCGGTTCACCAAGTTATCGAGATTTATCAACGATCACTCACCAATCTCCCCGAAAACCTTTCGTCTTCACAATACCGCGAAATCGAGGGAGTTCGATTCCTCCCTCTCTCTCCCCCTCCTCCTTCAGGCCAGCATTTTATCCTTTCGCCACACACACTCACACACACATACACACACACACAGACACACATCAGCCTGTCCACAAGCTATTTATGCTCGGCAGCTCTCACAAGTGTGTGCCACACAATCGCTGCCAATCGAATGGAAATAAGTTTTCGCCATAAAACATTTCACGCGCCACACTCGATATACCAAAATCACCCCCGAATGTGCAGCTTCGGCCGTATATGTATGAAGAAGCAAGGAAGAGCCAAACGATCGTCAGCTTCCGCGTGTAACTCAAGTCGCCTCGGAAAGCAGTCGCGAAATTTCACCGAAACTCGATTTCGCTTTCTCGCAGCTCTTCTGTGTGCAATCCATAAATACGGATAATAGAGAGAGAAAGGACTTGCTTTCTCTTACTCTCTCTTTTCCTGTCTCTCTACATTCCAAAGAAAATCAGAGTCGAAGTGGTACGCGTGAAATGATGATTTTTTTTGTTATAACAACTGTTTTCCATCAGCTGCTCGTTCCTTCCTCCAGGTCCGCACGTTGACGTTTACCAATGCACGCATGGCACAGCTCTAGAACAATTACAATTGTTTCGCGGAGCAATACGAATACCGGCCTACATCCGTCTTGTCATATTAATCTTAAAAGCCGGCGACTGCAAGTTAATCACCAGCTCCCTCGCGCGCACCTTTAACAACGACGGCATAAGCAGCGGAAATCGAGCCCCTCTTTCTTCGAAACTTCGAGGAAAATAAAAGAGGGGGGAGGGGGGGCGGTTTTCAAGAAAATCCTCTCGCTTTACTCGCGTTGGCAGATGAAGTAGAGAGAGGGGAAAGCAACGAAAAAAAAATTAAGAGCAATCTCGCCGATGCTCGGGGAAATTTATTTCTTACCTCGAGTCCGTATAACACACAACACATCGCCGCAGCCGGAGAGAGGCTGAAAGGATAGCCGCGGGAAAAGCAGCAGCAGCGCCGGCAGCTTCTCTCTTATCGCTCTCTATATGTACTTCTCTCTCTCTCTCTCTCTCTCTCTCTCTCTCTCTCTCACTATCTCTCTCCTCTCATCCCGCCCGAAAAATCATTCCGCGAGCGTAGCGACGTTACGTCTTTATCTGTCACCCCGGCGCGACTATCGTGTGCCAAGGGAAAAAAGAGAGCAAATGGGCGAGGGAAAATTTATATCGCAGCGAGAGGCCGCGGAAAGGCGTAAACTTCCGAGCGTGTCGCCCGAGGCATTGATCTTCCGCGGCTTTAATGCTCCATCTCGCCGCCACTGCTGCCTTTTCCTATATAAGAAAAGTCTCTCTCTCTCTCTCTCTCTCTCTCTCTCTCTCTCTCTCTCCCTCTCTCTCGCTCTGTGTGTGCGTGAGAATGTGTATTTTCCTTTCGTCGAAAACTTGCTCTGACATCTGTTCTCTCTATACTTTTGTTTCTCAAAGGAGTCGCGCGGACAGAGAGAGAGAGAGAGAGAGAGAGAGAGAGAGAGAGAGACTTTTACTCCTTTAGATCCCCGGTGCCTGTGTATACTCGAGCATACGAAGGAGATGTCAATTTTT